>JAMFTM010000085.1:0-241497 GCA_023522825.1 Diaporthe ampelina | reverse complement strand
CCACACTGTGCTGTGCTTCCATCCTTGATTGGGGGTAACACACGGCCAAGGACGCCGGCGCTGGACGGTGGACCACAGATTGCACAGCGGCGTATTGCACTGCGCTGCACTGCCCCAAAAGCATGTGAGATGGCTGCATGGGTCGGTGGTTTCAAAAGTCTGTTCATGACCGATCCGATCCAATCCACCAGCACCGAGAGGCAAGGAAACGTCCAATTGATTGATCCCTTGGCTCTCGCCCAGGTCAAGATCACGATCACCCCTTGCTCAGCGTCCTTCGTGATTGTGGGTAACCGTGTCAGCGCCGTGTTGCCCAAAACCTGCTTGTAAGGGGTTTGTCGTCCCAGTTCTGGGCCTCCCACAGTCTTTACACCGCAAATCAGGAGCCAGGACGGCTCAGCCTCCACAGCCGTTCTCATTTCCACAAGTTTCCGTTATGCTTACCGTTAAGGAATTAGACTTTGATGGCGATCCCCTTGACTGACAGTCCATATTGTCTGGGTCTGCAATCCAGCCCACGGTAGCGCACGCTACCCCTGAAATGCTCATTTAACCCGCATCCTAACAGACACACCCCCATCCTCCCGCCATTTGCTGTTAGCACCTTGTTCTGACTGACATCGAGCGACGTCGAACAAAGCTTCACCAAGCAATTGCCCAGGCTCGCCCCAGGTCTTGGAATTGCTTGGCCAAACCCGCCTGGAGAAGCGTGGCAGATCTCATTCCACATGTGCACAGTGCCAGATGCTGTGAAAACGGATTGTCAGGCAGTGGATGCATCGGTAAAGTGTAGAGAGGCTGGGAGGGAAAGCGATGTGATGGGGCTGGCCTGCCCACCTGAACAACGCATAAAGTTCAGCGCATCACCGACCATTCAGATGGACCTGCAGTCCGGACGATGCTTCTAGGTGACGTCGTTATCCACGAGCACAACAAGGTAACGTGCACAGCTTGGACACAAGTTATCAGATCAATCTTCCAACGAAGTACGAAGCGCGTTTCGAATACCGGTCACAGTCTGGAGTCGACATTGGAGGCTTGAATATGACGAGCACCTGAGCATGGACATCTAATAAAGGGGAAGTGCCCCCGCCCTATCACATAAGCTTGAGAAACCTCGCCGGCGGCACAACTCATGGCTGCGTGCCGACCACCTGGAACACGTGAAGAACCCCGGCTTCATCATGTCTTTTCTGTATTCCGAAGCGGATAACATGATCACTATAATCTAACAGCATCAGGCTGTCCCATGGGTAGACTCGGCCCCCCACAGCTACTCTGGTTCAGAGACTGCCGGTTTTGATTGCTATTCAGATTCCACTGCACACCCGGCAGATCTTGTGTTTCTGGTCTGCTACTATGCTCACTCTAATGAACCCTTCTTCACTACCGAAGCCAACTTTGAAGCTCGTCTCAATGTGGGCGGGCCGTTCTTGTCTTGCTGTGTGAAATTGTGCCTCAACTACGTGGGTTCCCGTGCCGGGTGATACCGATGCCACCGACGGGCAGCCCATGTGGACGAAGGTCAAGCGGCCAATAAGTCTACGAACCTTTTTGCCGTGGTGTTCTTGCTTGCGCTCGGCTATCTGCCATGAAGCCTGAAGTCTCGGCCGAGCATGCAGAGGAGCATCCCATCGCGGCTACATGCCTCAAGCCGTCACTTGGTGGCACCCGCAGTCGCCGAGCCTGGTTGTGACTATTTCGCGTGCCGGGCGCGAGACTGCCGAACACAATCTGGCGATGTTACACGTGAGGCTCAATATGCCTGATGGGCAAACTGGCACATTGCCTCGGCCATCTGTTCGAGCAGGCTACTGTGCTGGTGCCATCTAGGATGGGCCGGCAGGTTAATGGAGGCTCTTCCAACAGGCACGAGAAGCTGGTCCTTCACATGCGGTGACCAAAGTAGTAAATTGAGGATAGACGATGGTTGGCAGATGGGCTTTACAGCATGTAGACTTCGTAATTCTTTCACCCAGAGCGCGGAGGAAATTCGCCTGACAATCTCCATTTTCCACAACAGAAGGCTCGTCATGCATCTATCTCTAATCTACATAATCAATTTGAGACCAGCACGGCCATACCAGGCCGCGCCACCATTGGAGCTACCGTTCGAGTTTTGAACCTGTCTCTCCAGTTCACCTATTTACAATCTCGCGACCACCCCAGCCGTCATCACAATGCGGACATGAATGGCCGAGTACGGCAACAACTCTTCGTCCCTCCCGATGCAGAATAACACGTAACTCTCATCAACGCCTGGCCTCGTCTCGCAGGGCGTCGCCTCAAACAGCCTGCACGTAACTAGCAGGCACGCTCTTCGTAAGCCCGCCCTTCTCGACCTCGGCCCAGCCGTCGCCGGGGTCCTCCTTGATGAGGACGAACCTTTCTCCTTCGACCATGGTGTGCTCGGTGTCGGACTGCGCGGTATAATCGTAGAGCGCCTCGACGTACCGCAGCTTCTTGGCGCCCCTCCGCGGCGCGACCGCGGGGCCCTTCTTTTTCACGGCCGGCGCGCCGCCTATAGAGGAGCCTGAGTTGCTGTAAGTCGAGGGCGGCCGCGCCGACGCCCCCGTGTGCTGCGGCGCGATCGCCGATGCCGGTAGTATCTCGATGTACGACGTCGGTACGAGGCCTTCCTTGTAGCCGGCGCGAACCTTAGTCCAGCCGGAGCCAGCTGGAGGATTCTGTCAGTGACTCGTCATTGCAGTCGGGCGGGAATAGGATAAAGGTACTCACAATCAGCCTCCAATACGACCAACTCCCTGCCTTCAGGAACAGAGAGCTCCCCATCGCCATTGGCTTCGAACGTGAACAGCATCTTGGCTTTCTCCTCCTGGTGGCCAGCCCCTGACCCGTTCGGCGCACTTCCCGGCAACTCGCTGATGTACGCCGCTGGCGGGGGCGCAATGACCCTGTTCTTCCTGACTGACCCAGATCCGATCGTAGACGTAGGCCTCGTGCTCGTAGGGACCGCTGGCGGTGCCTCTTCCTCCGTCGGACTCATCGCGCTCGTCATGGACCGTTGCGCGCTGGCTGCATATCCAGAAGACACGCTATTCATAGTATTTGTCCTAGATAACGCGGGCAGCTCCGCAACTTTGTCGCTGGACGCAGGGCCGGGGCTGAGAAGCGAGTTGGCGGCTTCCTGCCGTTGCTGCTTCAGCTTCTTGCGCTCCTCCTTCGATGACTCGCCTGGACACTCGGCGGGAACCTTCATCTCACACTTGCTGTGGCACGTGTAGCCACAATCCCTACAGTCGAAACCCTTGGCAGAGAGGCCCCATATCCTCTCGCCACAGAGATCGCAGTTGGTCGGGATCTTGAAGGTTTGGGCTTTGAAGTTGTGATTCTTGGCGCCGAGGGTGACGTCTCCTACAACGGCGGTGATGGTGGACGTCTCGACCTCGGCGGTGATCTTTTTCCTGTCCACGGCATGGAGCTGCTCTTGGAGCGCGAACATAGCGGCCACAACAGTCACCTCGTCGCTCTTGTCTTGCCCCTCACGCACCCTCTGCTTCACCCTTTGTGCATTTTCCACCTCCCTCCTCTTCTTATCCACTTCTCGCCTCAGCTCCCCAAGTGAGCTCTTGGACTTGTTCAGCACGTTTCGCAGATAGATTTTGGCTGTCTCGTCGACCACCATTGTCGGCTCGTCATGCCACACGGGGCTTGGCTCGAAGACCCTGTCCGGTGGCTCGTTGAACGCGCCCATGTTGTGGCGGATGTACATCATCGAGTCGAGGTGTGGCTCGTTCCGAGTGATCTCCTCGGTCTGATGTTGGATCAGCCCCTGGCTCTGCTGCAGCATGCCCAGTTCCAGTTGCGACGCCAAAGTCCAGAGGCCATTCAGTTTCAGTACCCGGAATTCGTTGAGGTCCTGTAGACTGTCCAGAAGCTCGGGCAGGTACTCGTGGTAGTACATCTCCTTCTGCTTATTGGTGACATTGATCGCTATCAGGTATGTGTTCTTGATATTGTTCATCTCGATGATCTGTTGCTGATATGCGCTCTGTGCCTTTGCCTTGTCGAACGACGACTCGGACTTCTTGCGCTTGCTCTCCACCTCTTGACACACGGCGTCGTATTTGCCCTTGGTCTTGCGCAGCTCGGCATACGAAGAGTCCCTCTCCTTCTCCAGCTTGTCGGCGTACTCGGCATGTTTCTTCCGGACCTCCTCGAACCGCGTAGCGAGGACCTTCGTGGGCTCCGCAACTTTCGTGATGAGGTCGTTCGCGAAGTTGTCGTGTTCCTTGGCTCGGCCCTCGAGGGTAGTGAGTTGAGTGGTCCATGTCGTAACGGAAGCGCTGTGCCCAGCGATGTCAGCTCCTGCTCGCGTGCCCATGATCTTCCGAGATTGTCACACCCAGGCCATTGCTCACCTCTCGATGGAACCAGGTGTCATGGTCGGCGTGTCACCAACACCCAGGCCCGCCGACTTCTTCGCTTTCTTCTCAAAATACTTGTGTGCGAGGGCCGTGAGTTGTTTGGCGTAGTCCTTCTCGATCGCTGCGCGTTCGCGGTAGAAACCCTGGATATCATCGAGCCACGCTATGCCGTTGGCGACCCAGGCGTTGGCGGGTTTGAAGCCATCCTATGCGCCCATGTGAGATCAGCAGATGCAACCTTGCATTCCATCCCATTCTCTTCCTATTCCCCTAGGTTCCATCGGTTCTGCAGTCCCGTACCTTCAATTCCGCGCCGAAGGTCGGCGCAACATCCACCTCGGCCATTATCCCTGTCCAGGAGTTGTGCGCAAGGAGCAACTGTCATGCGAGGCGGGTCTGGAGCCTTCCTGCAGTCCGACAGTTGAGTATAGGGTAGGTCGGAAATGCCTCAGGAGCGCGGCGAATGTCGAGACTACAGAGGCAGACTATAGTCGAGAGCGAGGTGGTGGGCGCCGAGGTTCGAACGATAATTCAATGGCCCCTCCAATTGCCAAGCATGGGTTAAATGCGGCCGAAGGATGGAGTCGCCGGGCCAAGGATGACACCCTGTTGGGTTAGGTCTTGGATGATGGCGTTCGTCTCTGAGGGGCGGGGGAAATGTTACGGTTTGCAGCACAAGGTCAGGAGCAAAGCAAATGCAGTTTGAAGAGTACATGTACAGAAGAGTGTATTCCTAGGAAGTACGTGCAGCGCAAGAAAAACACAAGAAGACGTCGCCAGAAGATTGGTGCGACCCAGACGAAGGCGTGCCGGACCCGTCCGTCCAAGGCCGGCCAAGAGCTTAAACGACCTTCACAGCCCTTTGGGCTTCGTCATCTGCCATGCGACGGGAGACGGCGCTGTTTGGGCATTGGGCAGCCACCCGAGGAGCCGTGCTAATCAACCAGTACTCCACATGGGAATAAGGATCAACCCCTGACGATGCCTTGAGCTGGCTGCCAGACGCCGCAGAGCATCAATGCGTCCGCCTTACCACGTTGCCGCACTACTGGCATTATGGTTTAAACCAGGCCGTCGCCGTCGCCGTTGTATGGCGTCTGGCTGTCTTGGAGACACCAAAGAAGCAGAATAGAATACCCTGGCCGAGATACACACAAATAGCAGGACACTGTAGAGGGGCACAATGTACCTGCTTCGCAAATCGAGACCTGCTTGAATGTCAGAGGTGGATTTTCTCTGGGAGTTATGCTATGCAAATTCTGTACTAAATATGTGCAGCTGTAACAGTGCCACTTCTCTCGCAGCATCCCGTCGACCTTCTAGAATATCCTCAGGCGTGCCCAGCAGTGTGCAAATGGAAAGAGCGTGCAGCCTACCTTCCCCAAAAGCAGATGCTGAGATACCTGAACAGACCGCCAAATTTGTGCTAGGAGATGGTACCTGGGTAGCGCATCCACCTCGCCCGCCCAAAACCCACGGCTGCGACTGCCCCACCACCCCGCCATCCCACTGCTCAATTGGCCTGCCTGCCTGCCTAGCAGCAGCTGCTGTTTGCTAGGCGAGCTATCCCTTTAGCGTCCGCTCCAAAAAGTTGGCGCTCCAAAAAGTTGACGTGAAAGGCACCTTGGAGGTCCGGACTAGACCTCGAGCAGCCCCACCACTCACATTGACGCTGACCCTGATATTGACCGACCTTCGTCAAAGCCATTCATACTTGACAAGTCGCATACTGAAAACCACCTTCTTTCAGTCAAGACTCAACAGGCGTCGCAAACGGACTCCCTCTTGACTTCCCAACCCCCACCTCTTTCACACAGCACGAGGCGTCTCCACTAGACGCTTCTTGTTCTCACCCCTCATCAACCTCATTCCGCGTCCCCCCAACTCATCGCATCGCATCTTCTCGCGACGCGGTCGTCGACCCAGATCACCATGGCGACCTCTTGGGCCGATGACGTTGAGAATAACCTCAGCGAGCCCAGCTACGATGTTGAGGTCAGCAGGTCGAACCTCGACGTCGACACCGACAACCCTCTCTCGTCTGCAAAGACCTTTGAGGATCTCAACCTGTCCGTAACCTGCGCCTACCCGTCAGCGGATCTTGAGCTAACCTTCTCCACAGCTCCGAAGGCATCTACAAGGGTCTTCTCGCCATGAACTTCAAGAAGCCCTCCAAGGTCCAGGAGAAGGCTCTGCCCCTGCTTCTCTCTGACCCTCCCCGCAACATGATTGCCCAGTCTCAATCCGGTACTGGAAAGACCGCCGCGTTCGTTATTGCCGTTCTGTCGCGGATCGACTACAGCAAACCGCACCAGCCTCAGGCCCTTCTTCTGGCCCCCACTCGGGAGCTGGCACGTCAGATTCAGAACGTCGTCAAGACCGTGGGCCAGTTCCTCCCCGATCTCGTTGTTGAGGCCGCCGTGCCTGGTGCTGTCGACAGAGCGACCGGTGTTAGAGGCTCCGTGGTTGTTGGCACGCCTGGAACTGTGATGGATACTATTCGTCGCCGCCAGTTTGACCCACGAGAACTGCGGATCTTCGTTATTGACGAGGCCGACAACATGTTGGATCAACAGGGCATGGGCGAGCAGTGCATGAAGGTCAAGAAGTACGTTCTGATGAGCTGATCACTCTCTTTCCCTTTCACAGCTCGTAATGCTAACAGCTCGGAAATAGCATGCTTCCCAAGAGCATCCAGGTCCTGCTCTTCTCGGCCACCTTCCCTGACCGAGTCATTCAGTATGCCGAGCGCTTTGCGCCCAACGCAAACTCAATGCGCCTCAAGCAGCAGCAACTCACGGTCAAGGGCATTTCGCAGATGTACATGGACTGCCCGTCCGAGGGTGACAAATACGATGTGCTCGTGAAGCTCTACGGTCTCATGACCATCGGTTCCTCAGTCATTTTCGTCAAGGTCAGTACTAGATCTTCCCATAACAGGCCACGGGCCCCGTCCGCTGACCTTTACAGACCCGCGAGTCGGCCAGTGTTATCGAGCAAAGGATGATTGCCGATGGCCACAAGGTGTCGGCCCTGCATGGCGCCTTTGACCCAGCTGACCGTGACCGCCTTCTTGAGGAGTTCCGTCAGGGCAAGACCAAGGTCCTGATCACCACAAACGTCCTCGCCCGTGGCATTGATGTTTCGAGTGTCTCTATGGTTATCAACTACGACATTCCCATGAAGGGCGCCGGCGACTCTGAGCCCGACGCAGAGACCTACCTTCACCGTATTGGCCGCACAGGTCGTTTCGGTCGTGTGGGTGTCAGTATCAGCTTCGTGTCGGACCGCAAGAGCTTCCAGGCCCTGGCCGATATTTCCAAGCACTACTCAATCGATCTGGTTCAGCTGAGTCCAGATGACTGGGACGACACGGAGACCAAGATCCACGAGGTCATCAAGTCGAGTCGAGCCCAGGACACTTACAAACCGGAGGACCTCCCGAAGGCGGTTGAAAACCTTCAGGTTCAGGATCAAGCTCCCGCCGCGCCGGCTTCGGACCCCACCCCGGCTCCGGCTCCGGCTCCGGCCCCTGCAACTCAGGGCTAGAACAACTGGGTGCCGAGTGGCTTGAATTCTCAGAACTGGGGACGGGCCTGGGGTCCAGGCACAACTTGGACGTAGAAGCGGCTTCCACTGATCGGTGGCCGGAGTTGCATAACATGGGAGCCCTGGACATGGAAACCAGGTCACCAGCAGCTCGCCCGAACGGATGAGCGGAGGATTCATGATGCTCTACCTCCCTGATGAGGAAACTACAGGAGGACAGTGCGGGCTGGTTTTGTTCTGGCAGCTCGATGACAAGCGTGAGTCGCGAAGGACATTACCTGGACAGCTGATGTTGGGAATTGCTACACATGAAGAAAAGTTGGTCGATGGAGGACCCAGGGAAAAGTCTAGAAGGTGTAATTAAGATTCCCCAAAGAGCAATGTGACACGATCTGCCCAAGGTCAAGCCAGATTGTCACGATCCCACAAGATAGAATTTGGTCTGTGACATGTTCATGGAAGCGCCGAACCTGCATGTTGGATAAAACAAAGGCTAATCTGGTCGGTTAGTGGCGAGAGCATTGAGGCGGCGCTTGGCAGGAAGATTGTGTCGCCCCAAGAAGCGCAGGAGTTCCCAACCCTGGGACCGGCAAGCATCATTTGGGGAAGCGACTGTGTCAACGACGTCAGAGGTCGAGCAAGCAACTGCTTGGTGGAACCACTGAGCATACGGCACAGGACATGTTCGGCTACCCTGTCCGCAGATATCGAAACGAGCAAGAAGCCCCTATCACGGTTTCGAGGTTAGGGCATCCGCCCAAGATCGAGCCAACCTCGAGCCGACCTCGAGCCGTGGGTGCAAGTGGCCCTTCTCCACGGTCTCCCAGTGGTGGGCCGGAGCTGTGCTGCTAAGGAACCCGACTGGTCCGCGTGGGTGCGTCGCTTAGGCGTTGTGCCGGCCATTGATTGGGTCATGGGCCCTCACGGGTGGTTGCTGAACCCGGACATGCAAAGCGCAAAAGCAGCTTGGAACCTTGTTGCTGTGTAGCCAAGGGACTCTCGTTGGCGCCCGCGACCCCGGTGGAGCCTTATTTAGGCGCCCCGTAAGCGCGCACAGGATGACCTCTCTCCAATGGAGCGGCTGCCGGGCCCACAGCCACTCAGCCGTCTGGCCGCAGCAAACGCACGTATGTACTGCACGTCCTGATGCATGTCCGCCTGCTTACTACGGTACTGTGCTTCACAACCTTTTCCAAGATTGGGTTGCTGCTATTACCTGTCCTGGCCGGCAGCATGCTCGCCCGGGTCTTGATCCATCCGCCCCGGCCCACCCTTCACCCTCTTCCACCCATTCCTTCCCGCGCCGCTCTGCCTCATTTTCTCCCATTCTCTGCTACCGACTGCGTTCTGCTCTGCAACCCAAGAATACTACAGTCAGACGGGTACTGGTTCAGTTGAATTTAAGCGCAGATTGACATCTGCACCGTGCAGCAGCCCATGCACTTACCCACCCACACCCACGCACATCCCCAAGCAACGGCGTGGTCGGATCGCGGTACTTAGCGCGCATGGGGGAATCCCACCCACCCCAGAAATAGCACTCGCGGCCACTCATGAGGCTCAGACACGCCGGGTCTGACCTACCTCCTACAGGCACAGCAGCAGCGAGCAGCGAGAAGCATGCAAGCAACCAGCTAAGCAGCGATCGATCAGTGTCTGTCCTTGTACTACCTCCACATCGTTGCTTTCTTGGTCCTTGGGGATCTGGAACAAAACCCCCTTCTGGATGATGGATCCATCCCGCCTCATGACGTTTCTCAGCAACAAGGGGGCCCCACCACTACCGCCGCCGCCGTTGCTCACCGTTGCCCATGTTGCGGCTACTGCTGTCGTGCTCTTCCGCCGCACATGTGCCATGCCATGTCCCCGTGGGAGGGGCGGCACGGTAACGCTGCGGATTGGGTGGTCGACGACATGGGTCCGGGTTCGGTCCTGTATGTCGTGACACACACACCCCTTCCTGTGTGAGAGTTAGTCTCGCTGTCTCTTGCTGCAAAGCGCTTTTATATCGAGAGCGGCTCAGTGAATGCACGTCGCTGTCGTCTGCTTAAGCGAGTGGGACGTCATTTTACCCTGCCCTTGCCCTGCCCTGTCCTGGCTGCTGCAAAGTGCAAGCAGACCCTTGCGACCTGCAGCTTGCACTTCTCACTTCGTTCTCATTGTCCCTTTCTCGTTCTCTTGTTATATGGTCGTCGAATAGGACGCCGCACGGTCTCGTGGCCCAGCCCGGTCGCCCTTCTGATCATATTCCGGAAAGTCTATGTTGGTCCTGCTCAGCCTCCGCGGGCCTGTTTTCTGTCCCTTTTACCTTTGTGTGTGTGTGTGTATTATATACTATTACTTCATATCGTCCGCCTTGCAGGCCTCCCCGATGGGTCCCCTTGAGACACTCGTCTAACTTTCCCTCTATTCCCACCTTCTAATTATTTTCCTATCTTGGGCTCCCTGTCGTCGGTTTTGTTTCCTTCCGGATGCCATAGGGCTGTTCTCATTGTTTGATAGAAGGATTCCTCTCCCCAGTCCTTGTCTCAGCGTCTACTTCTGTTTCGGTGCCCATCCGGTACTCTGAAATATCCTTCTCCTTTGTTCTAGCCGCCGACTATCTGATTCATCAAATTTCCTTCTGTTGGTGTCTTCGAAAGATCAAGAACTTCTAGACAATGTTGAGATGCCGGCCATCTCCTTAATACCGGTCTCCTTCTCAATAGGTTAGTCACACAGCCACCGTCCCCTTTGTCCTGCGTTCCCAAATCTCCCATCGCGCCACCAGCTCGCGTGGTGGGCGGGTAGATGAAATTCACCAACCCCCATCCCCGTTTTGGATGTCGAGCGGTTACCGATTTGCCTCTGTTGCCGGCTTGGCCAGGCCTTTGATCATCCGATGGCGAGGTCGAGGTGAAGGGGGAACTGCCTCTCAGCTGTGCCTTGTTTACTTTTCCTGGCCTCCTCGACTAACATGCGGACGCCGTCGTCGACGAGCAGATAGATGTTGTTCCCTAGAATGGCAGCCGGACGGGCAGGGCTGCTGCTATGGGCCACTACGATACCTCTCATCGCGGTCAGGGCAACCGAGACCGCATCGGCCTCTACCAAGACAGGCCTCGACCTGGGATCCGATATCACAGCATTCGTACCGTCTTGCGCCAGGTCATGCGTCGAGTCGTTCATCGAGGTCAACTTCGACACCGACCTCTGTGGCTCGTCACCTTCATTACAATGTCTCTGTTCACACACCGGTTCGACGGGATATACGTTAGGAGAGGGTGCAGTTCAATGCATTGTAGCTGAGAACTCTATTAGAGCCTGCGAGGGTATGAGTGCCGGATGTAAGTCTGGGGATATCCGGTTATAATCCCGAGTCAAATACACGATGATGAGTGCTGACACCTTGCATAGCCGACACAGTCGCCAGCGCATACACCATGTGTAATAATCAACCCAGTGCAGTACCGGCAACGCACGCCACAATAATAGCAACACTGATCGTGCCTCCTACTGGCCCGGTCGTGGTGCCTAACCCGTCACCGACGGCATCCAGGAGCTCGAACAGGAGCTCCACGACAAGCTACATGACGCCTTCCGTCACCATGGAGCCCTCATTATCCACGAGCCCGGTCTCTAGCTCCAGCTCGACATTCATCACAAGGACCAGCTCGTCCTTGTCTGCATCCTCCACCGCGGCTTCGAGCGCTACAGCCGAACCACAATCAAGCGAAACCGGCGCAGCAGCAGCAGCCCCAACAAGGTTGTCAACGGCGCAAATCGGAGGCATAGCGGGTGGGACTGTTGGAGCTGTGATTATTGCGGGAGTCGTGGCGGTCTGGTGTTTCACGCGCAGACGGCGTGGGAAAGCAGTCACTGGTTTCTACCGGGTCAGAGATTCTTGGAGCCCAAGGAGGAAGGACAGCCCGGAGATCTCGGCGCCGCAATATCGAGAGCCAAAGTCGATGTCCTTCACAAGGGCGCTGGCGCAGAGGGCTAACCGAGCCAGCGCTCGACCTGATACCATTGGCCTTGCGATATCCCCCGAGGGCGCAGGCATGCCGGGCGCATCAAGGCAACCTGGTAGCAGCATGGTTGCTGCGACTGTGCCACCTGCGGCTCACCTGGCTCAGAGGCGGTCGCCTTCACCACCTCCCATTCCGGCCCTGTCACCCCTCCGGACGCAGGGCAACTTCAATTTCTTCCCTCCGCAAGGCCGGTCTATACAACAGCAGGGCCAGCAGACAAGTGCATCAAAACCAGCACTGACCGTGGCTATCCCGCCCGCAAAACCTCAGCCGGCTAACCGCTCCAGCACGATGTCCAACAACCGCATGCCATTCAGCGGTGGCCGCGACAGCGTCGTTACCGAGTTTGCCGAGGACGGTGAGACCAGCGCTGGACTCGGATCGGCGCAGATATGGCGCCCTCCGAACACGGACCCACAGTCCGCATCAACATATTATGTCGCGGACAAATGGGGCAACTGGGTGCTCGGAGGGGGCTCAGGGCCCGAGGAGCATATCGTCGAGATGCCAACGCCCGTCTCCAAGACGGTGGCGGAGAGGGACGCCGAGCAAGACCGCGCAGTGCAGGAGAGCAACGCGGTCAAGGCGGCGGTCAAGGACCTGTCGTCCCCGACCTTGGGTGGTCCCGTGGCGGTCAGAGTCTCAAAGCCAGCTGGTGCGCCGGGCAGGCCAACCATCAGGCACGTCGCCCCCGAGAGCGGACGACTGCCGATTAATACGAGGAGCTCGAGCGTGTACTCGAACTTTAGCATGAACTTCAGCCTGCCGCAGACCGTGCAGCCGGGGCCGAACAATCCCATGCCGACCTCTGCTGGATCCCGCAAGGAGCCGTCACCAAACCCCGAGTCCTTCTACGCGGGAGGTGGCGCCGGGGGCAAGCAGCAAGGAAGGGACCTCACAAGACACAGGAGAGGGTCTAGTAGCGTGGGTGGCGCAACCAGAGATCGCACAAACACCATGATGTCGCAGGACTCAGCGACGACCATCGCATCGTCCATTGGCAGCGAGGTCGGAGTGGACGCCTTCCCAGCACCGTCCCGCCAGTCGGCAGCAACTGAGCAGCAGGGCAACCTGTCGCCCGTGGTCGAGTCACCCGGGCGGTCACCAGTATCCTATCCCAAGATCCCCAGACCGCGCAGCAACGCACCACTGAACAGGCCCGCAGAGGGCCCAGCGACCGCGATGAAGCCCCTGCAACACCCAGCCCTCCGGGTAGTCAACTCCACGCCCAACGATAGCCCGACCCTTGGCGTCGTCGACTCGCAGAAGCCAGTCCAGGTCGGAGGTCCCCAAGCTGCCGCGCCAGCCCAGGCACGTGTCTCGTACTACAACCCGCCCAGGCGGAACCCGAATCCGAACAGGAACCCGGGCCAGGTCCGATCCGGGTCGCCAGAGACACCACCGGGCCAGCCGATCCCGCGGCCCCTGGCACTACCCAGCAACAGGCGGGACACGACCAAGTCGCCGCCCCTGCAGTCGTTCCAGCAGCACATCAACAACCGCTCCCAGCTGCCCTCGCAGTCCCACTCCCGCTATGGGCCCATGTCCGTGTATGATGCGTACTCGCGGCCTGAGTCGAACCCGCCACAACAACAGCAGCAAGCCCTGGCTCGACAACAGCAGCAGTTGAAGCAGCAGCAGCAGCAGCAGTATTACTACCAGCAACAACAACAACCATCACAGGAATACCACTACCAAAACGAGCCCGGCGGGCCCTACTCCTTCTCCCCGTCACCTTCTCGATCGACCTCCCCAGCATCCGCATCCCAGTCCCCCTCGGTGTCAAACACAACCCTCAAGACGACGGACAGCCAGTCCAGCCTCCTAGCCGCCAAGCGTCTTGGCGCGGAGCGCGCTGCTGCGCTGCAGATCGGCGGGGACTCGGTTGAGGCCCGGCAGGCGCGGTGGAAGCGGCGGACGTCGAGCCTCGGGAAGACTGGCGGTGCGGTTGCAGACGATGCTGCCGGTGCTGCGCCGAAGGGTGTTGTCTATCGCCAGGCCGGTGCTGGCAAGAAGCCGAACACCAGGGAGAGCGACATCCCGCTGCCCGCCACGCCGGGGTGGAAGCCGCAGCTTACGCCCAAGAGGAGAGGGGATGATTTGTTCTTGAGCGTGCAGTGAGTTTGTAAGAAATTGTAATATCAGATTTCCTTTCTGCCTTTTTTCTCTTTTCATTCCTCATTTCTTTTCCTCCATCTTTTATATCGAGATCTGGTTCATGGCGTCGTGGGCGCAATTTTTGGGGATACTTTAGGAGTTCTGGGAGTCATACAGGGAAGACACAAAAGAAGACAGCGATGATACTTGACTGGGTGGGTTTTATATGGCCTGTTTACTACTACCACTATACTCTGTGGATGGCCTGGCCTGGCGTTTTGGGGGTTGTGTGTGGTCTACATTCTTTTCTTGAGGGATTTCTATTTGATAGTCGACACATCTGAGATACCACACAAATTGCATTTTCATATTCTCTGCATTAAAAAGCCTGATCTGCTTGTGCTCTGCGGTTTGTATGCCTATTACTCTCGCCACTTGATATTCTCAGGCTGATACTAGCTCGGGGAAACGTAGACAGCCAGCTTGAAAAGGCGGCCGTGGAAGATGGAGACGAGGAGGAAGACATAGACACGTAAGCGCGAACGAGTGTCTTCTGCCTTGTCTCCTGGGAGATGCCATATCGATCAATGATTAGATACTAAGTGAGCGAGCACATAGGTGAGCGGCGAGGAAGCGCTATCTTGATGTTCATCCGCACATGGGTCATTTCGTCTCAGGACACGAAGAGAACGATTGGAGCATACGCAGAAGGCTGCACACGCGAGATATCACGGGGACGACCGAGAAATGGTAAATTATATATCAATGTCAATTTTCATCTAACTTCAAATACCTAGGGACGCCTCAAACTCCGACGTATCGACGCATGCCTTGGAAAGAAGAGGTCAGAGTACAGGATCAATCATTTTCAAACGAGACCATCCATGCCGTTGCCCTTTGCCACAGGTTGATGGGGGTCGCTACTCCGCCTTTCCATCAACCAAGATAAAATATGAACGAAAAGCAAATGTTGGCCAGAGGGCCGCGAAGCCAGGTAGCCATGTGATCGCGAAGTAATTAGGGACGGTGCGTGTACTCAGAAGGGTCTGGGCGCACAACAACATGATTACGGCACGCAGGTTCCAGAGCTCGAGCCAGCTCCAGTTTGAGACGTCTGACTCGGCCCTGGAAGGAACTCTCGAACGCTAACCTGTCTGCTGGGAGCAGTCGAGGCCGAGGAGGCAGCAGGACTGAACGCCCGCTGTTTCCCCTTGGATGCCATCGATGGCGGAGTATCAATGGCAGGAGAAGCCGCAAGGAGAGGCCGGCAGATATCAGGTGGTACCTTGAGCCCGATCCCGCGGGCCTCCTAGGCACCGCCTGATGTCCCGAGGTCGCGTCCGCTGGCCATGGCCGCCGCTGAGCCGGCTGGATGTTTTGAGGATTGAACATTGTTCCATGAAAGGTACGTGTGGTCGCCAAGTTTCCTGTACATATCCGATCAGCATAATATTCAATATACTGTTTCCGCCCGCGAGTTTTCGCTTGCGTAAGCGTACTGACCTTGGCTTAAGCAAGTGCGTCACGGTGAAAATAGCACCAAGGAGGATGCATATTCCACCCACGACCAAGTATGCGATTCCTAAGAAAGGGTTTCTGCCACCCATGACAGTTCTGGTGCTGAGGACGATGGACTTGGTGCCCTTGTAGACGTCCGCAGGGAACCCTGAGTTTTGCAGTTAGTATTTATACATCCAATGTGTATCAAAGAAGTGAAACACTCACAGTGAATGATATCCACCTGGTATTGTCCCTTTTCCATCTTCTGCGTGTCGTTCCTCATGTACAGCTTGCTGAAAGTCGGCAGGCCGGCCGTGCGCATCCAGACCATGAAGTGCTCGTCATCTCCTAGGGCTGGCGGGGGATTGCTTTCGGTATAGCCATTGGGATACCGCACCCTCCAGTTGAGTGGAACAGCAATGGAATCCAGGTCGGTCTCGGAAGAGATGTTCTTGAACAGGTCCTTGTCGGAATCCCACGCAATACCCTTCTCGGTCATGTTGTAAGGCACTTCATCGTTGCCCACGGAAATCGGGCTGTAGAAAGTGTCGTTGAATATGGAATTGGCGATCAACCCGCAGGGATAGAATGGCTTTTCCGATCCTTCTTCCACCTTAAGAGGCTCACACGAGGAAGCGGCAACCTGAGCCGACGTGACCTTAGTGCCAGCCAATTGTTTATCAAAGAAACTGTTAACATAGCGACGATGGTTTTGGTAGAAGTTTGTGAGCTGGTAGTAGAAGAGCACAGGCGGGCCCATGTCCTCGGGTATAGTGAACTGGATCTTGCATTTCTGCGTCGGCGTGGGGACACCGTCGAACGTGACATTAATATCCTCCCGCTGCCACTGTGCCTGGATGTCGCTGTTGTTCTTGAACTGAGTGAACACGTTATCGGAGGGCACGGCGTCGAAGGTGGTATTACTAGCGTCCTTGTAGCACGTCGTGTAGTCGATGGAGATCTCTTGTACCTGCGAACTCGCATAGAGGAGTAGGCCGCCTATGGGCGCGAAGATGATGCCGATGGAGAAGAAGAGGGGGAGGACGGTCTTTGGTGTCAGGATTGGTCTGATGGGGTGGTCAGCGTTGAGTTGGGCGGCCGGCTCATCGTCGTCGACTTACTGCCATGCCTTCAGCCGCTGCTGTCGAAAGGCAGTGTCTGTTGGTTGACACGGTCATCAGCCTCATGTCCCGACAGTTGCGCAGATCACCTCAATTTGCCCTGCTGCTCCAGCACAATGTCCCAGCCCAGCAGAGAGTGTTCCATCACCCCACGAGGACAGTTTGTGGGTTGACTGGTACCGCTATTGCTGTGGCTCATGGTGCGGGCGCAGGCGCGGGTGCGCCGGGTGGGACTCACTCGCTGGCCTGCGGCTCTTCTTCTTATCGTTGGACTTGCTCCCGGAATCCTGGGAGGCGATCGAGTCGGTATGGCCGACTCTAGTCGGTGAATCGGCCATGTTGATGGATAATAGCGTCGACGGGGTCGGTGTGGGATGCAACTAAAGGGAAAAAAGAGAGTCGGTCAGGTCGGTCGGGTTGAATGCGATGACATTGGCGTGTACAGGACAGACGGGGACGGGACGTGCATCCGCTCTTTGACGAGGCGGCGCTGGAGAGGGTCCGAATCCCAGGGTGCTCCTCTGGCAGTGGGCAGCCTTCGCCTTCCTGCTGGAGTGCCGCTGGAGCGCTGCAGGATCCAACCAGCTCTAGCGTAAGATTGTGGCTTGGCCCTCTGTGCCAGTTTCCCAGTCACAAGCGCTGCAAAGCGAACCAAGGAGGCGCAGCTGGCTTGGTAGAGACATGCGAGTTTCTGGCTGTTCAGGGGGGCCGCTTACATAACCATCTCGCCTGGTCGGGCTTAAGCGGGCAGTTCTATACTGGAGTACCCGTGCACGCCGTGGACGCGCCTTGCTAAGTGCGGCTGTGAGCCTGCAGAATACGTCTGCACTTGGGGTTCATACTCGATACAGCTGAACTTGGAGTTCCGCAAAGCTGAGTCAAACCCAATCTTTGGCTTGCAGACAGCCACTTGGACCTTCACTGACGTATTCTACATCCGCCCGGGTGGACCATGGACTTGTGGGAGCAGACCAGCAGCGCAGTTGGGCGGCATTGGCTGGGAGTTAACCACCAAGACCGTCCCTGGAAACTCAAAATACCTTTGCTCGAGTTTCAAAGTTTTTGTAGTAGTCACTGTGATCGAACCCACGCCGGGGGGCAACTCATTGACGAGCCTGCCTGCCAGCTGCAAATGTTTAACTCGCGAAGCTTTTGCCACCTTGCCTTTGGCCTATCTTGTCTTGCCCGGTAGCCAATCTCAGTCATGCCTCCGAGTCAGATCCAGTAGTTGTCGTCACTGTGCCTGCGCAGATGCAACGACGAACGGGACAGCTCCAACGGCCTGAGAGGGGTTACAAGGTTACGAACTGTCTTTGTGTTCGTCTTTGTCAGGACCTGCACGTCTTGTCTGAAATGCAGGCTCAGCAACAGGCAGTCAATCAGTAAGCCATCATGCCGGGTCATCCGGCCATTTCGGGTTACAGTCCACCGTCAACGAAGCAATGCAACTGGGACATTTCAACGACGTGTGATTCGATGTAACATGGTGATCGGAGGCCGACGTCAAGCCGACAGACAATGCTCCCTCACACGCCCTGCTCGGCCAGATTTCATTGAAAAAAGAAGTAGAAAAAAAATCAAAATCTCGTACTGGGCGCGCCGAAACAGCGGTCATCGATGACAGGCATAAAGGAGGCGGCGAAGAATGAGTGGACCTCCAACGTCAGATGCTGCATCAGCCGGGCAGCCGGGTGCTGCATACAGTGCGCACCCAGGTACCTAGGTATCGCAACCCGGTAACTCGATATTATACTTACCACAGTAGCTGGGGAGGAGTCTGGACCTGTCAGTAAAATGCCAGGAGGCGCAATGGGCAGCGCTGATGTCTGACGATTGTGACAATAATAACCACGAGGCAATACGGGCAACATGGGGAAAAGCGGACGAACCGCGGTCGGGGATTAAATGGTGACATGACATGGAAATGATTGGGGTCGTGATAAGATGGGACGGGATGTTTGAGGCTGCAAGATTGCTGGGAGGATGCAGGTCCACGGGTTCGGGGGCGAGCTGCAACAGAAGCCTGGGAGAAGCTCGAGAAGCTCGAGAAGCACCTTCGGTCGCCTTCGCTGGGCGGGAGCCAGGGAGCTTGGGGCGTGCAAGGGCTTGTCTGGCTGGGCTGCCGGCCAGGGCACCACGGGGCATTGGGCCAGTGGCAGGGCATGGGCAGGCCCAGGGCAGTCAGGCCGAGGGCGGCCCCAGTCCACCACCTGGCAGCAGGGCGGCAGAGGGCCACCCTCTGATCTGTGCCCCGTCTTCTAGAAGGCTTCCAAGGGTTCGATTCGATGACGGGAAGGGCGAAAGAGGGGCAGCGCTAGGACAGACAGCTGCGGAAGGTGCGTATGCTGGCCCCTGCTCGCCCGCGGATGGCAGGAGGCCAAGCCCGGCAGCCGGCTTTCATGTGCCCTTTCTGGCCTCTGCCCTCCAACCCTTGGGGGGACCCTTGGCCCATGCTCGTCCGCCGGGCGGGCAATCTGGTATCCCCCTAACCGTACTCCCGCTAAACCACCACGGTCTGGTGATGCAGGGATACCTCGACGGTACGAGGCAGCACGGCCATGCCAGGTGACATCTTTGCTGCTCTTCTCCCCCACTTGATTGCCTTGCCCTGCCAAACTCGGGCAGAGCGAGCCAAAGCTCCCTCGCCAGTTCCACGCTCAATCTCCTGGCAGTCATTTGAATCTAATTGCGACTGCTCTGACCTGCGTGCCAGTGAAGCAATTGTTGTACCTACCTACCACATCTGCCCTGTCTTGCTCTGCAAAGCTCTGTTCTGCTCTACCTTGGGCCCTGCAACTCGAACGTTGTGCCCTGCCCCGGCCTGGCCTTGGCTCTCTCTGCCTCTTTCTCTCTCTCTCTCTCACACACGCGCACACCCTCTTCTCTTCTCACCGACCTCGTCTCGAGACTTCCCTCCCTCTATCCCCGTCCGGACCACCCCTAGCCCGCCTTCGGTCTCCATTCTCCAGTTCCAGTCTCCAGTTTCCAGTTTCCAGTCTCGGCTGTCCTCCTCCCTGGGTCAACGCGCAGTACCCATTCCTTCCTTCCTCCCCTCCTCGCTCGCCTTTGACCTCCACAAGCCCAACTGTGAACTGCTAGGCTACATACTAGCTCGACCCGGCTGCCGACGTCAAAGCTGAGCTGCTCAGATCGGCCCTCTTCTCCAGCTCAACAACCTCCAGCCCTATCCCACCTCCCCCCCTTCGCTCCACTGTCCTTTTCCGCCACGGTTGTCTGTCTTCTTCCGAATAGCTTCCTGGTCCTTCAATTCCGTCTCGATCAGCGCATCCGGGCCTTACCAATCATACCAATCATCCCACACCAATCATCACGGTGTCCCCGATATTGCCTATAACACTCCGGAATTGGCATACACGACGCCCGTTACCGTACTCGCCTGCTTGCCTCACCGGGCCCGACCCCGACTCAGTCCCCTACCCAAACGTCGCCTCCTCCCTTTTAAGCTCGACGTCTGCTTCCTCAACCCACAAACTCTTGTGCTTCCGGCGCTCCTCTTTTCGCTATCGATATTCCTTCTTGACTTGTTTATTCTTGTTACGCATTCGCTTTGTATCAATCGCAACCGCTCTCCGTTTGGTAAGTCTATGCGACAGCTCAGCTTTCCTGGTCCTCGGTCGGCCGCAGTACCACAGATCCCCAAGCCAGCACGGGTCTCCCTTGACGCCACTCCTGCACACTGACTTGCGCGCCTCACCATCACGTTGCGCTTTGACACTGCGGCTTGCATGCGAGGAACCTACCTGTCGGTTCTCGCAGCTGCACTGCCTTGAGCTTCTTTGACTGCTCAGGGTTGCGGGCTCTTTGAGCTGGCCTGGACCCCCTCCCCCCAATCTGCCTCAGCCCAACATGTCTCAACACCCTTGCGCTCCTCCCGCCGCCTTACAACCTACCACGAGTTTGCTCCCCGGCACTCGTGCTCAACGTGCAGCTTGTCGATGCTAACGTGTCAAAGCAGCCTTGTCATAGTAGACGCCACAGGACCCCACTCAAATAGCTGAAAGGTACGGACAAGAACCCCCTTCTTGACCTAGCCCAGTATATCGGACCCATCACACAAGGACCGCGGTTGGAGCAGGCCCAGCAACAGCCGCTCTTTATAGGGCCCATGCACCCTCTTCTGCTTCCAAAAAAAAGTCCCTTTCCTCTGATTTGTTTTGTGTTTCGCAGCTTGCCTTAGGTCGTTTGCAACATGACTCTACCGGTTGCTTACACGAACGAGATACAGGATTTGAACAACCAAGTGCTTCGATCCAAACCCCGAGATATCCTGCAGTTCTGCTGTGATCACTTTGCCAGTCGACTGGCCTCGGAACGCAAGAAGAAACTGTCCGAAGACGCGCCCAACAAACGCCTCAAGTTAGACAAAAGTAGACCACCCGCCATGTCGAGCAGCTTCACCAGTCCCTTTGGGGCCCACACAAACCCCTTCGGTTCTTCCAACGAGGGCAGCATGATGCAGAGGGTCATGGAGGAGGAGGAGGAGAACGACACCGTTACCTCGCCCACGACTGGCTCCTTCAACTTCAACTCAGGCTCCATGTTCAGCGGCCCATTCGGCAGCGATGGCAGCTCCGATCCCCCGTCCTCACTGCGCAGCCCACCCAACCCCGAGAACTTCCCGGCGCAGTACAACTTCGGCCGCCGAACCTCTGTCTCCGCTGAGTCCCTTAAGCCCGTCGCGGATAACAACGACAACTGGCAACCACCGGTCTACCCCAAGTCGGACGAACAACAGACAAGGCTCACAAACTCGATTGCCAAGAACTTCCTCTTCAGCCACATGGACGACGAGCAAAAGGCACAGGTCCTAGGAGCGATGCAGGAGAAGCCAATTCCGGCAAAAGACATCAAAGTACGTTCCTGAGACTGCTTGGCTGGTTGATGCAGTTCACGGACAAGACTGATTGACCATGATATTAGGTTATTACCCAGGGCGACGCTGGGGACTATTTCTATGTCGTCGAGAAGGGAACTTTTAACGTCTTTGTAAACTCGTCTGGAGTGCAACAGCCCGGCCCCGATGGCCTTGGGCAACAGGTTGGCAGCATCGAAGCAGGGGGCTCCTTTGGCGAGCTTGCCCTCATGTACAATGCGCCCCGTGCTGCCACTATAATCTCAGCCGAGCCAAACTGCATGCTTTGGGCCTTGGACCGACTGACCTTCCGCCGGATCCTGATGGAGTCGACGTTCCAGCGCCGGCGCATGTACGAGAGCTTCCTGGAGGAGGTGCCGCTGCTCAAGACGCTCACGTCGTACGAACGATCCAAGATCGCCGATGCCCTCGAGACCCAGAAGTACCCACCGGGGACCGCCGTCATCAAGGAGGGAGACCCAGGCTACGATTTCTTCCTGCTCGAGAGCGGTGAATGCGACGCATACAAGGATGGTGTCCACAAGGAGAGAATCAACCTCAGGCACTACGAGAAGGGCGACTTCTTTGGTGAGCTGGCGCTGCTCAACGACGCGCCTCGTGCAGCCACCGTGATCAGCGTGACGGAAGTTAAGGTTGCCAAGCTTGGCAAGAATGCCTTCAACCGCCTGCTGGGCCCGGTTGAGAGTATCATGAGAAGAACAAAGTACGAAGATGTCAAGTCCGGTGTTGAAGATGTGGACCCGCTCCAGTCGGCGTAGCCAGCTACGGCCTCTTTCCTGGACCTGGAATCCGGACACGGACAAGATCACTAACATGGCCTGATTCACGACAGATCTGGAAGCATGTCCCGACCCAACTCCCGAAGAAACACGACGGAATGCGGCCTTTCGCGCGGAACCCCAAGGATGAGGGCCTGGACGACGGACGGACAACTGGTGGAGGCTTGAACGACGGTACGGTATGTATGGACGCAACGCAAGTGTGCAAGCGGAGGCTTGAACCGGGCGGGGGGCTTGGATGTGGGACGGACCACACTGGATGCTGGAGTTCGGCTACAACGGCGTTTTTGCGGGTGACGGCATTATCGACTGGCAGACAAGAACACTTTACCTCTTTCCTTCGCTAGCCTATCGTGTTAGGAGATTTTTGTTTTGTTTTTGGAACATCAGATACCTATGGAACAGAAAAAGACGAGTGCTGCGGTAGGGCGCTGCTCCGGAATTATAACACCTTCATTAATATCACCAAAGACGGATGGAATCGTATAAAACGTCGGAGAATTCGTGCTTGGCTTTGATTGTGCCACCAAGTTGTGATGTATACCATGCGGTAGTGACCTCTAGCAAAATGTGTACAAAGATGCCGTGTCGCAGGATCTGCTCCATATTCTATTTGGGCAGGTCTTGTCATCTTGCGACTCCTGGCTTCTGGTGCCATGCATGAATGAGCCAAGATCCTGGTCAAGAGCAGGCCTCAAGCTCACACGAGGGTACTTCTGCTTGTTCCCCGGCTCTGGCAGGATCCTATACTCAGGACACAGAGAATTGGGTCGGCATGCATGTGGGCCAGATTGTGGGCGATCCATCCTCTCCGCCGAAGCCTTCCCCATCGTAGACTCAATTGATATCAACCAAAACTCGTCCTGTCACTCGCCCTCAAGCCTCCGCTTGCACCTGCGCCCCCTTCCCAGCCGCCACCCTCTCCCTCATGATGGCATCGACCTCCCTCCGCAGGCCCTCAGCGGCAACCTCGGCCTCGAGCACGCGGCCCACGCCCTTGCGCCACGCCTCGTCCAGCCCCGTGATCTCGCCGCCGTTCTCGCGCTGCAGCCTCTGCCGGCGCAGCGTGACGAGGTCGATGCTCCGCCGGGCGGCGGCGACCTCGCGCTCCAGGGCGCGCAGCTCCCCCTCCAGCTGCCAGTTGCCCACCAGCCACGCGTTCTTGCCGTGGCTGTCGAGCAGGGCGAGGTGCTGACGCCGCGCGGAGAGGTACGAGGCTGCCGTGTACGCCTGGCGGAGGGCCGCCTCGAGGGTCTCGCGGTCGTCGTCCTCGGGGAGGTCGGGCAGCTCGTACCGCGAGAGGTCGATCGCGGCCAGGGGTGTCGGTTTTGAGGGGTCGGGGCTGGAGGCTATGCGGTCCAGCTCGGACTGGATCAGGGGGCTGAAGTTGGGCTCTATGGGCGGTGGGAGGAGGGCGTGGTGTGGGTCGTCTGGGACTGTGGCGCGCTCTGCTGCTATCAGGGCTTCTGCTGCTTCGCGCTCGGGTTGTGTGGGTTCTGGGTCGACGTCTGGATGGTGGGAGTGGTTAGTATCTTTAGACTTGTTGCCCATTGGTTTTGTCTGGGAGGAAGTTCTTGTTGTTTGCGCGATGGGACGAGCTTTTACTTACATGGAAGTGACTCGTGGACTGTCGTTATTGAGGGCATGGTGGGCGACTGGTCTGGAGGTATGCCCTTGCGTAATTGGGACGTTTTGCTGTTCACATCTGCTGGCCGTCGCAGTTGTCGGTTGAATGGTCGCGAGGCCGTGACGGCTATAGAATGGTTGTTTGCTAGTGGAGTCGCAGTGGACCTGTGTGGTCGTTAGAAGTGCGCTACCCTGCTCCCCCAGCGAGGAGCCCCTGTCCCTGCTTGCAGGTGGGGGCCAAATGACTGGCAGCCAAACTCACCTTGAACCAACAGCTGCAGACCCCCAGCATTACAACAACACAGCTGCATACAGAGCAATGTTCTTTGTCATTTTCAACGGTGTCCGGGAATACATTGGTCTTGTGTCAAATGCTTTCCCATGTCATCCGGTCATATAACATTATGCCGTCTTTGAGGCTTCCAATGAACCGCTTCCACTTTGCGGCGCCACCCGAACCCTTTCACATGCCTTATACTGGAGCTGGACAAAGGCTATCGTGAAACGTTATGTACCTCGCGATCACACTCCCAGGATTTGAATCTACAGTGGCACAGAAGACAGTTCCTTGTCTATATTTGTATGAATATGAGCACAGTTTGCTGGCTTGATGAGCTCCCAGACAGGGTCAGTAGGGAGGGATGCTTGTTGTGATGGGACGTTGATATTGGTGGAACCTGTGCAGCCACAGCGTTCGTGCTCATTCTGATCCCAGTGCTCACAAAGAGAACATTATCACATATTATCCTCTGTAGCGCAGCTGGAGTTGGTAGGTGCTTACGCCGCTGCGTCAGGATATGTGTAGTTAAGACATCCAGACGAATTCGACAGCAGTGGCTGCCAGACTCTCAGCTGAAACGTAAATGAGAGCTGAAGCCTGCAGAAGCAATGGTGATCAAAGTGTCATGCCATCTACTGCAAGCAACTGAACCATATTGTTTCGTGACACATCATGTCCCAGGATCGTGCGCAACGTCACAACATAATTTTGCCCAGCTGGCCTTGATATTCCAATGGCCTTTCTCCGGACTTGCAATGCGCTGAAATGCTCTAGAACACAGTAGCTGAAGGAATGCTGGTTTAGGAAATTATCTGTGGTGTTCCCGTTTCTTCTTCTTGAATATTGGCCAAGTGTTTGGCTTCGGTCCCGGGATTCGTTCCCGAGGTAAGAATTTTGATTGCAGAAAAGATCTGCCTCGTTCGAGACACAGGAAAGCGGGAGGCTTGAACCCTAATGAACGACGTTTCCTCCCTCGCTTGTAACCATGTGGGGATCTATGCAGAGATCGTCTCCTCATCAACAGCCTAGTCTCGTCGAACAGGCTCATTGCCATGTCCCTTCGTAGAAAGAGAGGTTCCAGACATACGAGTTTTGATAACCGCCCCCATTTAATGCGCCAACTGGCGAGGAATTGGTGTCTTTTAAACATTCGTTGACCTCGTCGCAATCTTCTCATTACGGTGCAAGGCACGGCGCAACTTCGAGCCATGACCCAATGTGTCGTTGAACCAAGTAGGCGTTTGCATGTCAACACGGCGTAGTGGTGGCACGTAAAACAGAATGGATATCCTTTCGGGCTGCTAATTAGTTATCCAAGCCACCAATTCGAGCATGAGATCACAGGTAATAGAGTAGCTGTCTTGAAATGATCGCACATCACTATTTTCCCTGCCGGGGCGTCGTTTCACTGGTCTCGGATGTCCCTTTCCAGTATTATATTTAGTCATGGTGAATATTCTGTCAATGTACTCAGCTGAGAGCTACCTTGGTAGATGCAGGGAGACAACACTTGTGTACGGATTCATTAAACTAGTCGTGAGACATCGTACGCCTTGCTTTTCCGCGCACCAGAACTCCCGTCCCGTACGAGGAGCCCGTACCAGGACTCCGAGTCCCGTTTTTACCGGCACTTATTTCAGTTATTAGATGTTTGTTGTTGACCTCAGCGTGCCCGCTCAAGTGTGGAAGATCAAGTGTTTGCCTGTGCTTTCTTGGAATTCTACATGCCCTCATCCACCCAACGGCTTTCGAGAAAGCCTGTCAAGATGCAAGCTGTATCGATTTCGAGTCGCGTACGGGCTTCGTTGCTCCATGTTCTCTTGCTGTCGTCTTCGTCCTTGGTCCAAGGCTCGGCTATACCGAATGGCGAGAAGCGTCAATATTCTTCATGCCGCCACACAAAGGTGGCAATCCTGTGAGCGACATTCTCCATGTGATCATGCAAGTTTGACAGGGACCTCTGGCTAAAATTTAGGGATGAAGAGGAGCGGGCATCGCGGGAATCACCACCGCTGTGAGTTTTGATGTCTTAAGATCATCGGTATTAGACTCCATGCGAATGAGTATGCTGACAACTTTGTTCTTTCCTTCTAGCAAGCTTTGTCCAATCAGTCCATCACGGACTTCCTGATCGTAGAGTATCAGGATGAGATTGGTGGACGAGTCCACCACGCCGATTTTGGCAAGGGTGCAGATGGCAAACCACTTCTGGTCGAATACGGTGCCAATTGGATTCAAGGCCTTGGCGTTGAAGACGGCCCAGAAAACCCAATCTGGACATTTGTAGGAACCTCTATCCCCATGAGCCGCGGATTTCCCACTGCCCACTGACAAATTTTGTATTTCAGGAGAAGAAATGGAATATTTCGAGTCAAGAGTCCAACTTCTCCCGGATCCTCACATACAACGAGTCGGGTCTGTCAGACTTCGAATCTGAGATAGAGGAGTATGAGAATGCCTTCTTCCGCATGACACAGGAAGCCGGCGAGCTCCTCACAGACAACATCCAAGACAAGACGATCCGCGAAGGCCTCGTGCATGTGGGCTGGCAGCCAGACCAACGCGACTACCCAGCCGCAGCGGACGCCGTCGAATGGTGGCTATACGATGGCGAGCAGGCTTACACGCCCGAGGAGACGAGCCTTGTGTTTAACTCAGTCAGTAAAATCCCATCTTGATATCCTTTTCGATCACTACTGATTTTCGTAATACAGGCTGTAAATAACTTCACTTTCCTACAGTACAGTGGGAAGAACAACTTCGTGATCGATCAACGCGGCCACAACACCTGGATCAAGGGCGAGGCATCGACCTTCCTAGATGAGGACGATCCACGTCTTCTCTTGAACACCATTGTAAACAAAATCGAGTACTCAGACGAGGGCGTGGAAGTTACCATGGAAGATGGGTCTTGCATCTCTGCCGACTACGCCGTCTGCACTTTCAGCCTGGGCGTTTTACAGCACGAATCAGCGGTGGAGTTTGATCCTCCGCTGCCAGACTGGAAGAAGACGTCCATTGATATGTTCAACCTGGGCACATATACGAAGATATTCATGCAATTCTCGGAGAGATTCTGGCCGGTCGACACTGAGTTCTTTCTGTACGTCCACGCCCCAACCCATCATAGTCCTCCTGCTCTTTCGCTCATCCAATACTAACCTCCACAAAAGCTACGCTGACCCCACCCAACGAGGCTGGTATCCAATCTGGCAATCCCTCGATCTCGATGGCTTCTTCCCAGGCTCCCACGTCCTCTTCACCACCGTCACCGAACGCGAGTCAAAACGAGTGGAACGCATGACCAACGACCAGACACTCGCTGAGACGATGGACGTGCTACGTGCGATGTTCCCAAACGTCACCGTCCCAGAGCCGACCGCCTTTGCCTACCCGAGATGGGGAACCGTCCCCTGGGCATACGGGTCCTTCTCGTGCTGGCCTGCGGGCACCACGCTCGAGATGCACGAGAACCTCCGCGCCAACGTCGACAGGCTGTGGTTCGCGGGCGAGCACACCAGCGCCACGTACTTTGGGTACATGCAGGGCGCCTGGTTCGAGGGCCGTGATGCCGGTGACAGGATCGCGGGCTTGATTCAGGGCGAGTGTATTGGTGATGCGCCTACGGGCGGTGCTTCGAGGGGTGAAGGGGATTGTGGTGAGAGGGTCAGGTATGAGAAGTTGCACGGGACTACTGAGCTGGACGAGTATAATGTCCAGAACGGGTGGGATGGGACGAGCTTCCAGACGAATGGTCTGGACGAGGAGTGATAGGAGCTCGGAACCACGAACGAATTAATTTTCGTCGCAAAGATGTATGAAACAGTTGAGCAGTATGAAAATGTCCTAGCGGAGTATCTATCAGTCTTGACTCCATCCAACCCGTTTAGCCCGTGTCCCGCAACCGTTGTGAACACTCTTGACCATGCCACCACCTAGGTCCATTCCCTTCATATATCCTAGGGTAGCCTGCAGATAACGCCACCCCGAGAAAACCACCGCGTTGCGCCCCTGAACGGAGAGCACGACCTGAAACCTCCTTCAAACCAACGTGAAAGCCCCCGTGACGCCCTCAAACGGCGTAATAGTGCCTCCAAGACTCTTCCAATCACCATAGTACCGAATCCGATACACACCAGGCTCAGGCCTCTCGCCCTCGGGCTCCCTGTCCGTCTCCCACGTGATCTCGACCTCACTCGTGGCAAGCACCTCGCTGGTCCGCCTCCACCGGAAGACAAGCGCCCAGTCGCTGTCGTCCCTGACCGTCTGCCAGATCTCGCCCTCATCTCCGTCTCGCCGCCGCCGCCCTCCGCCGCCGCCCGGCACAAGCTTCTCAACAGCGGCATACGTACGCCCAAGCCTCAGGTCATTCCGCGGGTTCGCACCGACAAATACAGCCGAGATGTCCGCGCCGACGCGGTAGAACCGCCGCACGTCCTGCTTGACGTCCCCAAACCCCCGGCCCAGCGGCGTCCCGTCGCGCACGACCCCCGTGATGAAGCTGAGCGAGCGGTTCGAGTTGTCGGGCGGGAAGGCCTCGGGCGGCTGCCGCGGGAGCGAGCCGGAGGGAACGCGGGCGCCAAGCAGGGGAAGGTGCGACAGCGTCACGTTGATGTAAGCCGCGAGGGTGTGGGGGCCGTACAGAGTCGAGGCGCCCTCATACCGCTGGATGGCGTACTCCTGCTCCGTGGCGATGTAGTGCGTGTAGCTGTTTGCGGGCCCTCCTAGGACGACGACGGGGCTCGGAGCGTGGTGACGTGTATCATGGTCGTTTTCATCGCCCTCGTTATTAAAGATTGCCACGCTCTCTGCCCTGACGGCCTCCTTCCACCGCCGCCCGGCCATGGTAGTCGCCTCGCCTGGGCTGACAACAATGAACAACTGACCCACGCGGAAGACCTGGACGTCGACGACGTTGGGGGTCCAGGCGTAGGGTTTGTACACCTCACCCACGTCAAGGAGGATGGGCTTGGAGCCCTGGCACGCGCGCTGTTCGTCTGAGGGCTCCTTGAGGAAACCGGATACGACTCGCCATACCGGCGAAGTGTTTGATGGGTCGCCGTCGTGTTGTGTAAAGTCAAAGGCGCCGGGGCCGTCGGACGTGCCTGCTGCGAAGGACCAGCCCAGAGCCGCGGGGCAGGTTGAGACTAAGCTGCCATTCGGAAGGTGAAATTTGAATTCTGACATGTTGTGGAAGGTGTGGAAGGACTTGACCCAGGGTCCCTGTACGGGGATCGGGTTCGTGTTGAGCTCGTCGTAGAGGCTCTTGGCTGGCATGAACTGCCGCCGGCCGATCTCGAAACAGGACGAGGTTCCAGTGTCATCGGCCGTATATAGCGGGCCACGGGCATGGCACTTCTGGCTCCTCCCGTCGCCGGGGCAGGTGCTGTTCTCGAAGCTGCACATTTCCCCCGAGCCATCCTCACAGTATGCGCCCAGGACGTTGGGGCTGGTGTCGCCGACGTCTGCCTGTGAGAAGCCGGCAACGAACCCGTCGGCGGCGGAGGGGTCTTTCGCGGCGCTCTTTTCGAAAAGGTAAGCGGCGACTCCTTTGTTGTCGCCAGTGATTATTGTGTTGTTGCCATACATGGATGTGCCATGGGTGGGGAACCAGGTCAAGACGCCAATGTTCTTCCCATCGGAGGCCCGTTGTAACTTGAGCAGGGTAAGATTCTTCTCCACGGAGCCATCGTCCTCGCGGCTGATGTTGTACTTGGCGCGTTCGTCCTCCGGGTTGGCCAGGTAAGCGAACAAGCTCCTGTTGATATTGGCGCCCTCAACCCTGGTGGAGCCGATGCTGAGGTGGCCAGGCTGGAGGGAGTCGTGGGCTCTGACTATGGAACGTACAGCACCGTCGACGATTGCCCGATAGCCCTGGTGGTCGAAGCCCTTGCTGGTGATCTGGGGCAGCAGGTAGTTGAGCCATCCGGCAGGTCCGGAATGAGAATGTGTGCCGGTGACGGCGATGTTGTGGTTCTGATAGACTTGATACTCGGGGCCCAGGTCTCTGAGCCCGGACAGGATGCCATATCTCACAGCCGTGTCTCCTGATTGGGTATCAAGCACCAGGTAGACGAAACGGTCGGCGGGGTTCTCCGTGGCACCTACTATAAAAGCGCGGGAGTAGAGGCGTTGACGCAGGCCCGTCCCAAGCTGCTTGGGGTCGGCGTAGCCCATCATGTTGACCTCGACGACCGGCCCTGTGATGTCGGCCTTTCCCACGCCCAAGAGGTATTGATCACCCTCGCTGGGGCTGGCGGTCGTGGCAGAAGAGGCATCGTTTGTGAACCAGCCAAGGACATGCCTGGCGGGGCCTGATGCCGTCGTGTGGATGAGATAGAGTGAGAATGTGATGATAAAAAGGACAGAGAGCCATGGGATTGTGTTTGCCCTGCGAGACTTTGTCGGCACAGGTGTTGACAGAGGACCGGCCTCATTGTCGCCATGCGTGACGGCGTCGTGTTTTGGGCCATTCGCCGCAAATGCCTTGTGCTCGTCCATATTCGCTCGCCCTCTATATTTGCAACATTATCATGGCGTGAACTGTGAGTTGGACCAAAAGAATGTGGCAGACAGAAACGGTGGTGGATCAGATGGACAATTACAAACGCAGATGCAGCTGACTGCACCTGCGGTTAGTCCGGGGCGATCCGTAGGGATGCGGTCATCGCTGCACGGCAGTGAGAAACAGCGACCATCCATGTCCCGTTTCGGGTGCTCGGAGACGTCCCGATTCGACGGTTGGCTGATGTGTGTAGGCGACAAGCTCTGGGCCGCAGGGCAGGGGCTACTTGGAGCTACTGCGCGCCTGATTCGCGCCTGTATAAGTGCCGTGCCCCGGGGAACATTCAACGGTTCCTAAGCAACAAGAAACGGTTGGTCACAACCACCACGCATCGTCACGGCTTGCTCCGTAACCTGCATGGAAGGTGTGCACAAATTTGAACACACGTACCTGCCCAGGTGGAAGAGTTGTGATCAACGCTATTGATGTCATCAAGATGTTGTGTGGCATCGAGGAAGGAGCAACTCCCACCCAGCTCCGTGATCAAGTGCCCTGGAAATTGTTGCCCCCTTTCCTTTCTGCTCTGCTCTAGACAACTTCATCGCTACACTTGTCCCTTGGACTTCGGCCATACTGTATTGTTCCAAGGTTTGTTAACACTGAGTACCATCACATATCGAGAGCACCCGGACCATTCTCATCAACCATGGCTCATCCAATCCTTCACCCGGAAGCCTGGACCGCCAAGGTCTTCGTGATTGTGGTTGTGGGAGCGGTATGCCAGCTGAGGGACCCCCAGATTCTTCACTTGACTAAACCTGTTGAAAGATCATCGCCTACGCCACGCTGAGATGCATCTACCTCCTGTACTTCCATCCTCTCGCCAAGTTTCCAGGCCCGCCAATCGCCGCCGTGTCCAACTGGTGGTATGCTCGGAAGTGGTCTGTCACATGAACCCCAACTCAACTCAACTCAACATCAGATCATGTGAACTGATAAACTCCTCCAGGCTTTCCGGCCGCTATCCATGGGCCATTGAAGACGCTATCCACAAGTACGGCGACGTCGTGCGCATCGCCCCCAACGAGCTCGTCTTCTTCACCCCGCGGGCCTTTACCGATATCTACAAGACGGCATACGGGTGTTATGACTTCTTCCAGAAGACTGACTTCCACAACTTCGATGCTAATCTCGGCGGGCTTGCCTGGGAGGAGGATCCCGTGAAGCACCTCCAGGCTAGGGTCATGATCCGCGACGCCTTCAGTGACCAATCGATATTACTAGGCTAGCGGCCCGTAATGCACAAGCACATGGACTTTTTTGTCCAGCGGATGAGGCAAATTGGTGCTGAGGGTGTCAGCCTTCGCGACTGGACGTATTGGGTGGCCTGGGATATTTCCCAGGATGGGGTGTGGACCGGAGCTCGAGACGCATCTGCTATGCGTCAAGGTATGTCACCGGGTCTTGCTATCTTTCTCTCTCTCCTGGTATAAACTCTGACCCAGGGATTCCTACCCAGAGAAGCACCCAGTCGCCCTCGATGTCCTTCTTAGATTCAACGCACTCGCCACCCTGATCATGGTGTCCAAGCGGTTTCCCCTGCTTAACCCAGTCAAGTTCCTGTTTGCGCCGGCGAAAAAGCTGAGCTCCCTAGCCGACTTGAAGAGGAACGTGCTCGAGGGCCTATCGCGGCGCATCCACAAACCATCCAGCCAACAGTACCCAGACATGTTCGACTTCACTATGCTATTTTACAACTGGCTGCTGCCAGAAAAACACAGGGAACGCCTGAACCTAGGCTCAGTGCCATTCCAGGCCATGCTTGCCGGGTTTGGGCCCATGGCTGATTGGTGGTACTTTCTTCTGTTCTATCTCCTGGAGACGCCGGAGTGCTACCAGGCCCTGACGGACGAAATCCGGGCCGAATTTAGAGCTTACCACCAAATAACTTTACCAGCGGCTACCGGTAAATTGCCATATCTCAACGCGTGCTTGCTGGAAGTCCTGCGGTTGATGTCCTTCAATTCTACCGGGCTCCCACGGTACAGCCCCGGGGCGATGGTTGACGGCCATTTTATTCCCAAAGGAGTACGTAATAAAGTCACTCATCTACACCATCTCTCTGGCCTGTCAAATCTAACAGAAACTCACCACCTCACCAGATTACCGTTCAGTCCAGCATCCACACCTTAGGCCGACATCCCCGCTTCTTCCACAGGCCTATGCAGTTCCACCCAGAGCGGTACCTGCCGGTCTCGCACCCCCGATACGAAGAGGTCTTTAATAAGGACTGGAAGGAGCCCCTACCTGCTTTCGGCTGGGGGCCGCGCGCCTGCATGGGTTGGTCGCTCGCCTGGGAAGAGGCAAAAATGTTCGTGTCGAAGTTGCTCTGGGAGTTTGACGTGCTCAAAGCGCCCGAAGAGACGCTGGACATGGAAGGGATGGAGCGAGAATTGTTGCACTTCAGCTTCCTCGTCAAGCCCAAGATGATGGTGCGGTTCGTACCGGTGGAGCGGATGGAGCTGGCGAATGGTGTTTGACCGGTTCCACTCATAGCAAATTCATACAGCGTAGGTTTAGAGAAGTGGTTGCAAAGACGTGGCTTCCCGTAGGGACCCGGGTGGTAGACCCATTTTACATCTGTCCCCTAGGGGCTTTCAAGTAGAAAAGACTAGCGGTTTCGTTTTCAATTCCAGATAATATCATTGATAAAATGTACGCGGTGCCTTCATACAATGGTGAACGCTCAAGACCCAGCGTTCAAAAAGAAGAAAAAAACACAATGCCACTAACAGTGCAGAGAAAATACAGTACGCCTGTCTACGGGCACGTGGCCTCACTCAGCCTTGTGCCGCAAGAGAAGACCAGACTTCACTTTCAAACTGACCAACTAGGTGATTACTCAAGCTTTTTTTCGAGTTGATTGCAATCTCGGGAGTCGGGGGTCTGTGCAATATTGAGCTGGCCGGCATATTATTTTTGTGAACATATCACAAACGCTGCTGCTGCTTTTATTTGATACAGGCTCCGGCCAAGTGCCAGCGTGGTGGGTATTGGCGTGGCCATTTACAACCGCTGCCTGTGGGCTTCTATGCCTCGTGATTGAACTTTTGTGTTACTAACAAAATGAAGACTGCTCAGATTTGTACATTCTCCTGAGAACGGGTATCTGACTCCCCTTCTCGATCAAAGCTGAAAAAGGTGCACGCGGCAGCTTCCTGTTACGTGAGCAGCTTTGTATAGTTCTGAATCAACGTTTGAATCTCCAAGGGCGCCTACAGACGGAAAGTATGCCAGTATTTCATGCGAACACAACCTCCAGCGGGTATTATTCTTACGAGATCGTACTATATCTTAGGCAGGCATGCTGCTATATGAGTAGAGCAGGGCGAAAGAGCAGAAAGGCAGAAAGACCCTCCGAATGGTCAGAAAACACCTCCATCTTTTGCAGACCATGGCTGATACTTTACTGATGCCGGCTTGGCATGAATTTGGGATTCTCGGCGCCATAAGTCGGAACCGGTCGCCTCCCCAATGCGCAAGCCACCTCGCCGGTAGTTTCTCAGTGGAACTCACTGCTTATGTAGTTGCGTGGATGGCAGCAGTGCTGAAGCGTCTGACTGCCAGGCGTTTGACAAGAAAGAACCCTTTGACCGTCTCGCAGACATGTGATATGGAAGACAACAATCTTTTGATTTCAGGGGTTCCGATGGTGACTATCTGTGCCTTTTGTGCTCCATTTGCTGACCCTCTCAAAGCTGCCAAAAATGCCAAATGTTAATGACAAGGGGGTGATGTACATACTCCATACAAGATGCCAATGCTATGCAGCAAAAAAGAGGAAGGATGAGGAAGACGGCGGTTGGAGGGGGAAAAGCAACCAAACAAGACCAAAACCAACGGAGGCCCAATACTGCACGTAGTAATAGTAGTTGCCTCATGACTACTGATTTCTTCCCTCCCATCCCAGCAGCATCTCGAGTGATCGAACACTCGATGCCAATGGCACATCATCCTCAATGATTCATGCTTTGTATGTACCACTTGGTATCACCATATATCTGCGCCAGTCCCACAATTGAAACCACTTGGTCCAACGCCTGCGCCTTGCCTTTCTTTTAGTACAAATGCCATGGCTGCTTTTCCTTTTCCCTTGCGCTGCCCGCTTCAGATTAATGTCCTCCCACTTTCATCCGCGCTCTACTTGTTCGCCTTCTTGTGCTCCTCAAGGGCATCAGCGAGCTTGACAGCCAACTCGTTGGTCTTGACCTGGAGCATCCAGGTTTCCAGGCCCTTGCCGTCTTCCTTCGCGCAAGGAACCTTAATCCACTTCGCGCCCTTGTCGACCTTGTAATCGAACCCAGGCAAGATGGCCTTATTCATGGCGACATTGCCGCGAGGTTCGCCACGCAACAGGATGCGAACAGCACCAGTACTTTTGTGCTTGAGGAGCCTGAGGGGACCCAAGCCTTCCGTCTTCCATGGGTTCTTCTTGGCACCCTTGTCCTTCTCGTCGTCGTCATCGGACTTGGGCGCCAGCCGGAGAGCCTTGGCTCGCACCTCATGAACGACCTGCTCGTCCTCTTCCCCGGGCCCACCTTCGGTTAGGGAAATTTGCTCCTGTGGTTTTCCATCCTCGTCAGCCGTCTGTTCGCTCGTTGCATTATCTTTCTTGGCCTGCGCGGCTTCTGGCTCGGGTGTGCCAGCCGCCGGCGTCGTAGCTAAGCTAGACGCCCCGCCAAACAAAGGGGTATCTTTACATGACGTTAATGATGGACTGCCAAGAATAACGAAATGTAAACTATAAGAAAATAAAGAAACAAGACACTACTTACTCGTGCCAGTCGAAGATCCAGCTGGGGGCGCTAGGCTACCAGCAAAGATGCCTTGCGCCGCGTTGGCCGGCTGACCGGAGAACATGTTGGCGGAAGTGGTTGGCTGAGACTGTGTCTGGGCAGCGCCGCCAAAGTTAAACATGGAAGATCCACCATTAGGCTGCTGGCCTCCAAAGATGTTGGATGACGGGGCGGGTGTGTTGTTTGCAGGCTGAGAGGCGCCACCGAAGGTAAAACTGGATGACGAGGGGCCATTAGTCGCGGGCTGCGAGTCCCCACCAAAAGTGAAGCTCGACGAAGCCGGAGCCGCTGGAGCAGCAATGTTTCCGAACTGGAATGGCGTGCTGGCCGATTGACTTGGGGCCGGAGTCGCCCCAAAGTCGAATGAGACTCCAGCAGCATCCCCACCCGAGAATGGGTTCTTGAAGGAGCCCTGGTCACTACCAGCGTTGAAGGTGAAGGAGCCGGTTGCTGGAGCTGGCGCAGGCGCTGGCGTGCTGCCAAACGTGAAGCTCGCCTGCGGGTTTGCGATGGTGTTGTTGCTATCATTTCCCCCGAAAAGGTTGTTGGAAGGTTTGCTATCATTCCCTGATGGGGCGCCGAACAGGTTGCTCGAAGGTTTGGTGTCGTTGCCAGATGGGGCTCCGAAGAGGTTGCTTGAGGGTGTGCTTGAGGCTCCGCCAAAAGTAAAGCCCGTGCTGGGAGCGGAAGAGGCGGGAGCGGAAGACGTGGGAGCGTTTGCGAAGATGCTAGGTTGCGGCTTCGCTGGCTCGGCCTGAGGTACTGGGTTTCCAAATAGAGACGAGGGAGCAGGAGTATCTGCTGGCTTCGAGCTTGGAACAGGTGCGGAAGAAGCGGTGCTTCCAAAACTGTATGTCTTGCCACTGTCTTGCGAGCCGCCGAAGACAGCGCCAGCTTCTGTAGAACCCTTAGCTGCTTCCGCAGTCTTGGGTGGCAGACTGGCAGCTGGTGCCGGGGCGTTGCCTCCGAATGTGTACTTCTTGGACGCTGGCTCAGCAGATGTGCTACCAAAGACTGCACCAGCCTCGTCAGAGTCGGGCTTCTTCCTCTTCGGGGCAGAGTCCTCCTTCTTTTCCTCGCCAGAGCTGGTCTTTGAGCCAAACAGTGTCGACGTCGATGGCTGAGCCCCGAACAAGGACGGCGCAGATGACGGTTTATCGTCACTCTTCGCGCCGAACAGGGAACCGCTGGTTTTATCACTAGTCGTTCCGAAGAGCGACGGTGCTGAAGCCTGGGCCGCATTGGCAGGTGGGTTGAGGTTGGCAAAGATAGACGTCGGCTGAGCCTGAGTGGCGGGGGTCTCAGCAGGCTTCCCGAAAGGCGTGGTGCTTGCAGTTGTAGACTGTCCAAAAAGACCTGTTGCAGGCGTTGCGGAGGACTCTGGCGCAGCAGACTTCTGCTGAGCAGGCGTAGATGCGCCGAAGGCAGGCGTGCTCGAGGCGTTCCCGAAGAGACCACCACTCGATTCCGATGTCTTCGAAGGCTGGCCGAACAACGACGGCGCGGCCTGTTTTGGCGTCTCCTTCGCGAAGTCTTGCACCTGAGTGCCAAAAGCCGGTGCCGCACTGGCCTTTGGAGTAGTCGAGCCAAAGACTGACGCACTGCTATCCTTGGGCTTGTTGGCAAAGATTGAACTGGGCTGGCTGGTGTTTCCTCCGAAGAGAGAGGGGCCAGGCTGGGAAGCGGCACCGCCAAATTTGATGGGAGTATTTGGGTTCCATGTCTTGTCCTGGGCCTCCTTCGTCGGACTTGCCGGGGGCTTCGTGAAGAGACCACCGGCACCGTCAGCTGGGGCTCGCACAGGCTCACCATCTCCGCCCTTCGTGATGCGTCCAAAAAGACCAGTGCCCTGAGAGCTGCCCTCGGTGGAGTCACTCGGCTTCTTAGTTCCGAAGAGCGATGATGTACTGGTGGCAGATGCCTTCGGCGCCGGGGCCTGGTTTGCCGGTTCCTCTTCCTCAGCCTCTGCGTCCTCAGATCCGTCATCATCATTGTCATCATCACTGCCCTCAGGCGAGTTCTGCTCAGACAGATGACCGAAAATGTTTGATGACGAGACCTTAGCTGCGCCGCCGAATTTCGGTTGTGCGGGCGCCTGCGCAAACAAGCTCTTCGGAGCAGACTTGGTGGGGCTCGCGGCTTGTCGCGCTGGCGAGCTGTTGGCCACATCCTCGAAGATCGAAAGAGTGCTAGACTTCTTCTTGCTGGGCTGGTTCTCTTCCTCGTCTAGATGCTCAGCGCCGCGTTTGGTCTTCTTCACAAATGGGGTTGCACCCGCGTTCGAGGTCAGAGCCGTTGACTCGGTCAGCGGCTCTCGCTCTGTGACACGGTTTCGCTTGTTCGGACCCTCGTCATCTCCAGCTCGTCTCTTCGTCGAGGACCTGAAGTTATTAGAGGTTCCATTGACCTTGGGAGCCTCGGCCTCTTCCATCTCCTCATCCTCTGGCACATTGTTCTCCTGCTTCCACTTCTTTAGCAGCTCCCTAGAAGCGGGAACAGTTTTGAATTCGTAGAGGCCATAACGCAGCATGATCAAGCTTCGGCTCTTCTCATACTCCTTTGCGAAGTTCATGATATTGACTCTCCAGTCCTTCTTGGCGAAGATCTCGGAGGCAGCATACTTCAACCGTCGCAGATCGAGGACACAGAGAAACTGTCGTCGCTGGAGGTCATCCAGCTCGGCGGGAACGAGGTGGGACAGGAACTCATCAGCGTAAACAGAGCCAACCCTATCTGGGCTGTCAGGAACCTGCTTAGCTAGCTCCTCGCCATCGAGCTCGGGTGGGGGTGAGGCGATCCTCATGGGGAAGAGGTTGGTCGACGAGGTCTTCGACATGGCTCGCCCACTGAGATCGGCAGTGGAGCCCCGGAACGACTGCCTTGGCGTGACGGTAGTGAAGCTCTCGCGGGTGGCGTTGGGGGGCAAGCGGGGGGAGAATGTGAACTTTGGAGTGCTGCCGTTGCTAAGGCCGGTCCTGCTGAAGAGCTTGCCTGGCGTGTTGGCAGGCGAGTTGGAAGCATGCCTGGGCTGGTTTCTATCGAAGAGACGTCTGCCCGAGACCAAAGATGATGGTCCGGCTTGGCTACCTGCGAGGGTGCCCGTGGGCTTCCAGTTTGCCAAAGGTCGCGACGAAGGTCGGCCGCGGACGTCATCGCTGACCTCGTTACGCAGCTTGGAGGGGAAGCCACTGAAGGAGGCTGGCTGGCCGGGCCGAATGCCACGCTGTCGCGTCGAGGCGTCCATTCTGAGACCAGATGACCGCGTGGATCTAATGTGAGGAGCAACGCATCCAAATAAAGTGTTGCGATGACAGGATTATGTGGACCGCGTCGATGGAGGGGATCGGGCGGACAAGCAGTCGCGAAGCGTCGCGTGGGGCGGTAAGGATCAGCGGGGCAAGGCCGTCGAGGTTCGAGTGAAACCGAGACAGGAGGCTCGCGCTTTTGGAGGGGGTTGGGTGGATGCACTGGATCGAGCTTCGACAGCGAAGGCGAAGGCGATGGAAGAAGGGCGCGACGGTGGTGGCCTCAAGCTTCCTCGAAACCAGGATAAACAAAGGCGCAACGTGTCGCGGGTCTAGAAGAACAGAAAGGAGAGATTCATCAAAAGAAGACGCGTCCTGATGCGATTGACACCGAAAGGGAATCGATCGAGGCACGCGAAGGCCGACGCAGATGAGGAGGATGGGTGGGAGGATGTGAGGCAGGCGGGAAATTCTGGACGGGATGGGAGGGATCTGCTGCCTTGGGTCGGTCGCGCGACGGACGGGTGCGGATGAGGGTTGAGAAAAAAACCAAGGTTTGGAGGCGGGAGCTGGCTGGCTGACTGGCTGGACTCCCCAAAAAGCGACTGCCCGCCACCAGTCACTTGCTGAAGGGGGCACATGGCCCGAGCGTCTTCTGGGGAAGCCTCGAGCAAAGGCACGGAGTACGTACCGCCGTGCGTGGGGTACCTGGGTACATGCAGTCGGCCGGATGCGGCTTGCCAGTTCGTTGCAGCTGGTCGCCAGCTGTGAGAGCTGATTCGGCACGACTGCCCGAGTGACTGACTTTTCCCTTTGCGATGGACCATGATTGCTTCATGTGATTCATTCATTGTCTGTATATCCAGAGAATATGCAACATCACAGTGCCTGCAGCGGTGCTCCATCTTTATGCATTGTCATTGCAGGCCAGCGATGCTTAAGCCCTCGAATGGAGCCAACATGCAAGACAACACGACAACCACGCAGAGGGGCGCATGCATTGGTCGGTCCCGTTCAATGGCAGGAACAGACTCGAAGTTGGTACTGCTGAATTATAGTCTAATGGCATGATATCCAAGGATCTCGTGCTGCAGCATCCGTCCAGCCATATGTATGTAATGTACATTCCCCGGACCATTCAGTAATGTCACCGCCCCTGTTCCCAGGCGCGGCCAGCCAGCCGTCAGGGGTTGGAAGATGGATCACACCCTGGCTCCCGCGGGCGGCCGCCCCAATCCGTCCAGACTCCATCGTAGCGCAACCCGAACCTCAGTCTCTACAGCTTGGCCTTGGTCTGCGCCTTCTTCAGGATGGGGTCCAGCTTGGTCGCCTTCATGACGTTGCCCTTGATCTTGAGCTTTCCGGCCATGAATAATCTCTGCGCGTTGCCCTTGCCGGTGACGAGGTTGCCAAAGTCGGCGTCGGACAGGGTAAGTGTGACTTGTGGGCCGAGGATCAGTAAATGCCCTTCTCTCTGGTTATACGTAGTAGCATGACCTACCATCTGCCTTCTCCGCGAGGCCCTTGTTGACCTTGCCCTCGTTCTTCAGGTCGATGTGCCAGCTGTCTGTCTCGCCGGCAGCGTTCTTGAGCGTGAAGGCGTAGATGCCGTTGCCCTGCTTGATGGCGTCCTTCTTGTCGGCTTCGCTGGAGTTGAGTGCGTCGTTGATCGCCTCGAAGGCAGCCGAGGATGGGAACTTGTCTGTTACAAGAGTCAGCATGACGGTCAGCCAAAGCAGTTCCCCTTGACACGTGGGCATGCTTCGGTCGCACGTACCGTTCGTGAGAGACATCGTTGCGGTTAGCGAAGTCGAAAGTCTGGCCTGGTAATTGCGAGCAGTGGTCGGGGTATCAACAAGGTAGGTTCGGAAAGCGGGAGAAGTGGGAAGCGGAAAAGTGACCCAGAAAAGATGCGCGATCCTATGCGGCACTTATAATAATGAGGACTCGGCAGTAGGCACGGGCTATAACGCCTGATGACCGCATGCCTGGACTGTCGCAATGGGCATGTGAACGTCCACAGACAGGGCGCTAGGCCGAGGCTCCGACACACCATGTGCTACTGATCCTGGACTAGCGCAGTCAGCCCCTACCTAGCAACCCCCGGCCCCCAATCCCAGGCCCGTGGACCCTCTCTCGGGTCTTGAGTCCGGGGCAGCCCCACCAGAAGTCAGCACGCCGCCTCCCAATCGCCCGCGGCCGGTCCGACAACCAGACCTTCGCAGGTCTCCAACGTACAATCTCAAAGTTCTGGAACGCCAAAATGTTCCACGAGATCCTGCTTGCCGTGTTACTCTGACCCCTAGTGCATCCATGAGTCGCCAAGATGTGTCGGGATGCACGGTGTCAGATCGACTTCGTTGTTCATGTTAGAGGACAAGCAGCACGAATCAAGCATGTCAACTGCTCCTCAAGGTCCATCTTCACATGAGCCGACCGTTGTACAACTCCGGAACAGGGGTGCCCTGATACTGGTGAATGTCACGCTCCGATCTGTCGGGCCAAACCGAGGCAGCTTTACATACCTACGCCCAGCACAACATCAACGATCAGGGAGATCTCGACTTCAGTCCAAATCATGACATTAATTATATGTATATCTCGAGTCCGTTTCTGGCTGTTTCACTGTCTCTGCCGCGGCTGTCGTGAAACCACATTTTCCCACTCCTCCCGTCATTTTCAATACACCCCATTGAACAGGAAGCAAGTAGCCACCCTCACGGTCCTCTGCCAGGACATGGCAAGCAGCACTTATCGCCAAGCTGTTCGTCGATACCATTCTCATTGTGCCGTCATATCGCCGAAGACCCAGGACAACAATGATCAATATGAGCAAGAGCCCAACCAGCAATGCTAAAATAAATCATTAGCCTCCAAGCCGTCACGAAATTGAGTTGATCAACTCACTGACAAAGATTGCGATTGGACTATAACCGCACGTTGAGAAAGAGTTGAAGTCGTCGTCACTCCCATCAGCGGATATTGCCCGAATTCGCGCCAAAAACAGGCTTTGCGACACAAGCCAATGCATCACACCCGAGCTAGCGTAAAGCGGTATTCCATACCGCAGTGGTAATGAAATGAAGTAGCTCGACCTCTGAATGCCAATAGGCTCGGAAACCCGTAGGGGCTTCCGGTGTTTCGACTTGTACATTCTGCTAAATTCTCTTTGAACCAGGAATGTGCTCAACATCGTATTATACAAGATGTAAAGAACCGAGAGCACGAGTTGCGGCAGGTTCGCCAAGAGCACATTGGCAATCAGTCCTCCTGGGTCTTGTCGAGGAAGATTGATCACCAAATAGGTGTAAGGGGTCAATGCCCCAAAACCGAGTCTCCAGAGTTCTGGGATTCCTACTGAGAACCTTCGCTTCGTCAGGCTCTTGAACGACAGTACAAGAAGGACGGCTGAGATGATGATGACAATGAAAACCCTGCCAGAGCTTAGCAATTGTTGTCTTGGATCGGAGATTTCAGTTTTAGTGGCATACTTACGTGGCAAGTAGGCAAGTCCAGCGTCTCAGGCTAGCAGCAGATCTCCATTGCCTCGGTTTGTGTTCGAATGCTCTTGCTGGAGGCTCATGTTGATCCTGTCGCAGTATTTCCGGCGGAGATCTGACAAAATGGCCTTTCCGAGTGCGAGTAGTCAGAAAGTCGTGTTTTGTCGTGAGGCCCATTCCCGCTGTTTCTTTACATGGGGTTCTCATGAAAGAAGCAATAGCGTCACCCAATGTGTACAAGACCTCCTTTGCCTGAGGTCGTACCTTGGGATCCTGCCATCTTCTGAGAGCCCATATCGAGAGCATAATGGCAGCCTTCATCATGTTCATAACGCAAATTGTGACCATGATCGGAGGCGAATACTCGAACCGACAATTCGTGCTGAGACCTTCTGGTGGCTGGACGAGGCAACGGGAGACCTCGTAATGCGGAGGTCCAAGGAACCACGTAACGACGGGCTTTGGTGGCGGCTGCGCCGCGAACTTACCGGTTCCATTGCCGAGTGCCCACATGTTCTTCCCCCAGTCATCCGACCGAGGAACGATGGAGACGTACAAGAGCAAGCTGTCATCCGGGGGGCTCTGCACAGATCCATTCTTCACTAGTACAATGACATTGCCCTGTGGCTTAAAGTAATCGTCGTAAAGGTTGAAACATGCGGAAATGTTGAGCGTGTCGTAAGTCTGCGCGTCTTGCTGCATCATCGTTATGATTTGCTGAGGATTGAAGTTTGGGGGATTCACCCTATGCTCATCCCAGCCATTGTCGCCGATTCGATTAGATTCCGCTGTCTTTAGACTCCAAGAGCTATTGCTCAAGAATGAATCTTTCACGACGGCGACGGTGTAGTTGTGAGATGAGAGTGACTGAAACACTGCTGAATTGTATCTGCGCATATCCAGTGAGCAATTGGAATGCAGTTTGAAATGGGGGTGTAGAGCCACGTACACGAGGTGAATGGGGAGGGAGGTCAGTGCTAAAAGTGCCCATGATACCCGTCTCCAGGGGCTAAGATATTTCAGGTTCCTCGGGCTGGAGATTCCGATGTCCAACCATTTTCCGTTGCCGTGCGCCTTGTCTACGTTCTCGCGAGTGGGAGCGGCCTGCAGCTGCATGCAATAATTCGAGGCGGAAAGCATTCCGGTTCCCAGCAAATTGATGAGCAAATGGAACCACTGGTCTAGTTGCTTGATGGTTGAGCATTCCCCCTCGTAAATCAATCCAACGCCATTGCGGCTGCCATAGCTTCTCACAGCGTAGATGGTCACCCCGAGGTTCGTCATCAAGATGAGGCCGATTATACCAATCTGAATCATAAGAGCTCGGCTTCTTCGCGAGAACCAAATACGCCAGCTGCTGTGTTCGTCATGCTGAATCTGGGGGAACCATCCGGATAGTGTTTTCCGATCGGCGAATTGGTTGACTTGGAAGCTATGAGCGCTTCCATCTCGTGCTTGAAAATTGTCCCTGGTGGGCTCATCGCGTGCGATGGTTAAGACGTCAGTAATTCCTCGCGGCGCCGACACAGGTGCCGACTTGACTTTTCTGGTTGGGTGTGGCCGATCGTTAGTTTTGATCGCCGAGTATGGTGCGGCCCACTAATGCAACTCGTATGTGGAAAGGAGGTGATGGATGAGACGACAGATTTCCAAGATCGCATACCTTAGTATTCCAATTCCACCAAGCGCAGCCATGACCGGGCGACCAAATCAGCTCCGTAATCCACGGCAACCGCCAATGCCCATACATTTTCCAATCCAGATATGAAGTGACAAAATGAGGCTCAATTAGGTGGCATGATACAAGGCTGTGTATCATATATACTATTAGGTAGCGGGTCTAAATTCTAATATTAGGTGACGTGGCTTCAGCTGCTCACGCAATGTGACGATGCTCGCTTGCCGTGCTCTGGGGGCTGCGTCTGTACAACGGCGCGATTGGTCGGTATCACAAAATGGTGGCATCATGACAAGCCGGCATAATGCAGGCTCTCGTCGGAGACTAAGATGATTGGCCTGAAAATGGTCGTTGAGTGTGTCCAGATGTCAGCTGGCAAGCTGTTGTGGAACAGAGCTGCATCTACGCAGCCCGTTCGCAGGATACCGGTGAGGCTCTGCTAGTAGGAATGTTGAACTCCGTGCCGCGTCAGCTGTGCCGGTCTCAGATATTGTTAGGAGAATCTCATATGCCAAATGGGGAAGTTATTATCTTGAGGCGAGATGTCTCCCTAACATACCTAGGCGGATAGCATGGCATTATGATCTTACTCACACTATTTTGACCTATAGCGTACTTGGAGATCATGCGATCGTAGGGAGTATTTTACAGTGTATCAATACTACAACGCCTCATTAGATACAACGAGGCTCTGGCCTAATTGTATCCAGGTGTCAGCAGTCTGAGGGGCCAGGAAAGTGAAATCTGCACGTCAGCTGCCCCGCTGCTTATCTCTACACGTCTCGTCCTGGATATTGGGCAACCGCATTTGCACTTGTTAAAATTCTGGGCATAATTTAATGCACATTTAATTGACTGATTCAAGTAGAAAAAGGCACACCCTTGGCGCCCCGTTGCAGCTTAAAAGACATCCTCGACCACTTACGCCGCCACTCGCGGTTCCAGATCCGAATAATCGTACGTGCGTGAAATTACAGTTCAGCACACTACCTAGCGATAATCCTCATCGCTCACAAGGCACAATTCACAGCATTGCTGCGATGACCGTTTCCGAAAATGCCTCTTCCAACAGTGCTTCGCAGAGCGTGGCATGGAGCTCGCTTGTCAGCCGCAGCTTGGCGGCATGGGCTTCCCTCGACCGACCGAGGCACCAACTGGCGGAGAGCACCTTACAGGACTACACTGGTTTGGATGATTTCCTGACGAGATTCTCGACCGGCGCGGGTGGACCTGTCTTCTGGTTTTTTCAAACGAGAGAGGCATTTATGTCACAGAAAACGATGACCAAGTGGAACAGAGATCGACTGGATGATTATATACTCCTCCCTGGCTTCCCCGACTTCGTCACACGGGATCATTTCTTCTTCGTCAGCCACTTCTGGCACACTCACGACGACCCGGACCCTAATGGAAAGTACTTGAGGCTGATGCAGAAGGAACTCGAGGTACAGTCATGGTCGTACATCTGGGTCGACTGGACGTGTTTGCCTCAGAAGCCCCGGAGTGACCATGAAGAGGTCTACTTTCTGCGAGCTCTGCGCACCATGCCAGCCCTTGTCCGAAACTGCGGCTTTATGTGGTACTACCCGGGGTTTGAACCGCGCCTGTGGATATTATACGAAGTGGCTGAGTACGTGCTCACATGTGAGAATGCAGATGAGCACCTGGTGACTGAGGACATCAAGGAGTTCATGCGCCACGTCACAGAGATGCGGGAGATCGGGGTGCGCGCCACACTCGACAAGTATGGATACAAATGCACGTTTGACCGTGACAAGGAGTTCATCACACCTTGGCTGGAACTTCTTGTTCTCCTGAATAGACTGCGCATCGACGTAGATGATATCAGGCGTATCCAAGACAGCATCACTTGGTTTCGCACTTGCGAAAATATGATTATAAATACTCGGAAGGGTACTGTCACGATCGAACGTTTTGAAGGCACCTTAACTTTGGGAGGAAAGGAATACAAATTCCCACCATTTCCTCAATGGGTACGCTTCCTCACATCTCGAGTTGCGCTTCGTATGCTAACCAATACTGGGCAGAAAGATGGTAAATATTCTACGAGCACCTTGTTGGTGCCTACAGAGGCGCAGTATTCTACGATGAGTGGCGATAGTGAGTACAAGGTTGACCAAGAAAAACTGTCCTAGATTCTCATTTCACCATGAGCAGAACAGGGAACTTAGGGAGTAGAACTACCTAGGTACATTAATAAAGAGAATCGAGGCGGGACAAATTCCATGACGCGTATTTTAAGCCAGGCTACCTCAAAGTGCTAGGTACGTGCCGATCATCCATGGATACTTAATCTTTCAACCTCAGCCTCATCCTCCTCAAATGATACATATGAGGTTTCTCCCGGTTTCTTCGTCATAGAATTCGTTCGAGACCTTCTCAGAAGGCCTGAAATTCGAAAAGTAGTTCCACGTAAAGTGGTCAAACGTATCAGAGAGCTTTGTGTAGCCAATACGCTTGAAAGTCCATTGCCGATACTCGTCTGGCCATTTCATGATTTGATCATCCTTGGAAGATTTTATCAAAAGGAGACAGATGAGATCCGTAGAGCTCGAAAACGACCCATAGGCCATCGGAACGCAATAAATTTCGTCTGAATTGATGAGCTTGTTGTCTTGGTCATCATCTTTGGGGCAGTCGAGGTAAACGTTGAAGTTTTCCTTGTCGTCCTTGCTTCTTTTGTCAAATTCAGTGCTGGTGGTATTGTTCGCAAGCAAGGACCAGGAATAGTGCGCTCCTTTTCGTTGCAATTTCACGTGGTGTACCCAAGCCCACAACCGAACATGACCGCTTTTGACTACACCGAACTTATTGGTTGTCTCATGTGAAACCCATAAGCTCTTTTCCCACTCCTTGGTGTCTTGTCCCAGCCAATTGTCATCCTGGTTCTGTGGGATTTCGACAAGAACGTCGTCCGAGTTTCGAATATGTCCACAAGTAATACCACTACTGAATTGGGCATCGACTGCAGCCCAAGAGAAAGATGGTGCTCTGTAATTTTTCGGACGTTTGGACAAATACGCGATTGTTTCGGAGCTGGAGTTGGAATCGCCTCTATACACTGGCTCAATATACCAAAGCAACTGACTGGCGAGGCACACGTTCCAAAGGCCAGCCACGTACCGGATTTGGTCCCGCTCTATTCCCGACTGCGCGATAGTATCAGTCATCCGTTGAGCTAAGCCGGAAAGTGCGATCAGTTTGTCCTGATCTTGCGTCAAGTCGGTCTTGCAATAGACCTCAACAATCTGAGACCACAGCTCGAGTGAATGGACAATCTTCGTTTCTGGGGCGTTTTCGTTCAAGGCGAAATGCTCCACCGCTCCACGGAGCCTGCCATGCCTGAACATTTTTCCATGTTCTCCTGGTTGAAGCCCTTTGATTGGGATCCCCTCATAAATATCGTCCCCGATAAGTCGGTAATTGGGCATGTGCGCGGCGTGCCCCTCGATATCTTCAAACTCTGCACATTCCCAGGCGATTCGGCCATGGCAGAAATGCAACACTCTGGGGGCTAGTAGTCGCTCCTGGACCACCCACCCACGCTTGTTGACAGGGGCCTGGTTTACTAGTGTTTCCCAGTTTGAAACTTCCACTAGTAGACAGCTTTGTATCTTGGACACCTGAAGAGACTCTGAATCCGTGGTCGGGCCAGCTGTATCGGCGATGTCCGGGGCTCGATGTTGTGCAGCCGACCCGTTCTTGGGACGGTATGCACTTGTCTTCTCTGCACTTTTATCAAGACCACCAACATTCAAGAGGACAACCTCTTCCCACAAGTGTTGTGGAACGCGATGTGAGTAGAGCCCCTCGCTACTGTCTTTCGCCGCTGTGGCAGAGATATTCAAGAAGGAATTGCGGTATACCTCCTGCATGCGGTCAGACTCAATCAACCAGTCTTGCTTGTCGCCTTGGATAATGCACAGAGAGTCGATCCATATGTAGTGAACCCTGTGATCCACACGGACGGCGAAGTGGATGGCTTCCAGGAAGGTTCGCGGCAAATTCCTTAGGCGTATTCCTTTTCGGAATGCCCTCTCCGTGTCTTTGGTTAGCTTGACTGGTTTATCCGTGCCACCCCATCTGTGACTCAGGGTCACGTATGCCTTGTCTTTCAGCTTAGCCCAGTCTATAGCCTTTGTGTCGACGATGTTGACCTTTACACTTCCTAGCTCGTCCGGCCCCAAGTCTTTGTGATATATCCATTTCTCCAGGTCAATTGTGCCTAGTCTTTTCAACTCGGCTAAGTTGATCAGGCGAGTTGGATATTCCTCCTTTTCCAATGCCCATCCGTTCACGCATTTGCACTTATCAAGCCACTTCTTGGCGAGCCCCAAGACTTCAGCATGATCCATATGGTCGGAAACCGGTGTTCTCAATGGCAATGCGATATTTTCTAGCATTCACCACAGTCAGCCACAAACAGATCCGTGCCAGAATAGGGTGTTTTGGCTCAGAACGACCTGGAAAAACCTGCCGGTCTGAGCACGAAAGTGTGGCGAATCTGCGCTCCGGCCAGTTCCACTGAGAAGTCTAGGCGATAGATGGAGACTGGCCCATCCAAGGATAGAGACACAACAGACAAGTTGGCTCGGCTGAGGACATTGAAGAGAGACAGATCACGAGCCAACGGCATAGGTTGTGACTTGAGGAAGTTGGCGCGAACCTCGTCCCCCAAGACGCGACAGATTGAGCAGTCTCGAGCGACAGATTTCCAAAAAGACTCCGCCGAGTCATGGTGAACAAAGTGAAGGCCCAACGTGCCCCCAAAACTCCGCCCACGACGGGCTCGCAACATCCATACGCAGACTTCGCAAAGCATGTTCTGGGCCGGAAAGGTGACGAATGAGGCAATTTCAATTTTAAGGCTGCCTGCAAGAAAACGCCCATGTCAAGCGTGCATGGATCAAAACGACAATGGCAGGAACGACTGAGCACGAGCCGCAAGAGCATCCAAACATAACTCGACCCTCGAAATACTACTCCACGTGGAACTTCTCTACACGTCCCACCACAGGAAAGCCTAACCAACGAGTGTAAGTGAACGAGCTTCACCCTGCAAGCAGGTACGTAGCTAATGCACGATGAGGAGTAGTACCTAGATGGGTATGCAAGCAGGCCTGTATACGGAATGAAGAAGATCGAGTCTTACTGGGTAAGCGTTCTTGGGGCTGTAAATTAGTGTGGGTATTCTCACATTGCAACAACCAGCTCAGTGTCCATGTGGATGCCACATACTGGCAGGCGGATTGACCATTGTTGTATTGCATATGTCGCGAGGAGGCACAGCAACAGGCAACGGCTCCTTGTCCGCTCAATCGATCCAATGTCGCTGGTCCTGGCTGAACTTCATGGCTGTGTTTTTTGTGGAGCCTGAGGGAACTTTTGAATTCCATCCCATTTCGCTTTTTGTGCATGCGACTGACTAGTTCAGGTCTAGGCAGTAGAGGAATCTAAAGAGAGGAAATGAACAGCCCATATCTTTACCACAACATGGACAGAAGTTCAATCAGCTCGCAAGGTCATCACGGAGCTCCTGTGGCCGGCATGCCTTAAAAGACTGGTCGCGTATGACTTCGTTCATGGTCTATAGGCCTCTATAGCGCACAGAACCAGCATTAATTAACTAACTCCCATTTATCAAGAATCGATCCAACAAACTTGATTTTACGCTGTTCTTTGACAGTCCAGGGCAGGAATACCGCAGTTAAGCTGGCGAAAGGCACCACATACATTTTATATGTGTAGGGGATTAGAAACCAAACCACCTAAGCTGGCGAATCCATGGCAAACAACCCGCCGCGCGTTTATAGGTTTCCATACTCGAGAGCATTGAACTTCCACTGGAGGTTGGGTAGTGCGTGTTGCTCAGATTGTTCTCCATCACATAAATACTTTCAACGCGTGGCGGATCCCCAAGCAAAGCTCATACATCCAATGTTGTGGAGTTCAGGTCTATATTCCTACACAAAAATTACCGTTCGCGCGCATGATTAGGTCAGAATTTGTGCCATTCGTTGGATACATACATACAGTGACTGAACAGGCGAAATCTTCTTTGGAACTACCAATTACAAGTCCCTTAACTGCTGAAATATCCTCACAGTATCAAATACAGCGAGCACAAAACCGAAGGCCCAGTAAATATGCCCAGCCAGAAGTTGATATTCCCCAGCGTCTTCCTGCCTTTCATCCACTTCGTCCTACTCAGCTGTACAAGCTTTCGTCAAACAGAGTTAGCACTTCAGCCCTGTATTGTTTAAACCCTGATAATAAGTGCCAGGCGGGTATAGGGAGAAAGGGTGCGGGAATTTGGGTACTCACCGGAAGCTGTAGCATCTGCATGAAGAGCAGATACCCCCTGAGCTTCTTGAATATACACCACATGACCAGTTCGTGGACCAGCGCCGACAGGAAGAACGTGAACAATGTCGCGGTATGTTTGTTGACTCGCACTGTCGCGGTGATTGTCAGCAAATTTTCCTTAAGGAAGCAAAAATTGTAACATGGGGCTGCTTACTGGCACTAATAGAGCTGTGATACACATGCCGCAACAGGAAGTTATGAACCGGCCGGTTCCAATCCCTCGCGAACTGGTCCCAGCTGACCGAGTTCCACCAGTCTGAGTAGAACTCGCGGTCGGCAAAATACGTCAGCTCGCCGAGGAGGTTGAGGATGGCCTCCCAGATGAGATACCACGTGAGTAGGTACTCCATCATGAACGGGAAAATGAGGTCCGACAGCAGCCAGGGGAACTCGCTGAAGCGCTCGACCAGCGACAGGCCGGCCTCCTTCATGCGAACCGTCTTCATAACCACTGGGTAGATGAATGCTTGTGATATCATCATCATGACAAAAATAAGCCCGAAGGTCGCGGCCGCCTTTTCTGCCACGTAGGCCCAGTCGATGCTCTCTGACCGGGGTACTCGAGCTCGTAAACCAGGGTCGGCAGGACGATGTACTCGTAGTGGTTCTGGAAGGTGACGTTGTTGGGGTAAGCGCGCGAAGGCGTGGTGGCCTTGCCCTGGAGCTCCTCGGTGAGCGAATCGATCTCCCACTTGATGATCTGCTCGAACACGTGGATTTGTTCCAGGTCGAGTGGCTCGTTCGACTGGATGGCGGCTTCGATGCCTTCCAAGTCTTGACTGAATGTCTCGCAACTCGAGTGGAACGACTGTCGCCTTTGCCGGACGTCATGTCTTGATGGCCTCCGTGCGAGGTGGTCTGTCGATATAGACGAGGCTGTCGGCTTCGTCTGCGAGGGCGACTTGACAGCCTCGACGTGCTCCAGTTGCTTGAGCTTCTTGAGCAGCTCTGCCCTCTTCTTGTAGGCGCTAGACAGGTAGCCGTTGTAAAAGGCATAGCTGTGCTGCTTCATGAGCATTACGATAGAATGCATGACAAAGAAAACGGTGTGAGACCAGGGCCACTGCCGATGCTGCGTCCATCCGATAGTGGTGCCAATGAATATGGTCTGCCATATATTCTGCAGAATCCATCCGGATGAGTCCCAGTCCAAGTAGTCGTTCTTGATCAAGACTTGCAGTGTCCAACTGACGCCTGTGATCCCACACATGACACCGTCGGATACAAGCAGGACAACGACATCCCTCTTGAACATGGACTTCATGATGTCGTTAGTTCCGAGCGGGCTGCCCGTGTTCTTCCAGTTCTCGGCTCCGATCTTGATGAGCATCATCGCGACAGCGATCCAGAACAGGGTGAAGAAGCCGTGGAAGGGAGTATTGGCAGCCGCAGCATTCTGCCTGTCGAATGTGGAGAACTTCCTCGTGAATACATAATCACTGAATCGCCCCTTCCGTTTGCCGTTCGCCTCTGGTTCTTTGGCCTACAAGCCGTTAGCCCACGGTCCGTCGTCGCAGCGGCGTGTTCCGATGCTCACCCTCTGCAGCCCCCGTCTCAGGATGTCTCGAAGCTCCTTGTCATCCGACGCAACCGTGTAGACCTTGGCGCCTCTGAGAGTTGATATATCCTCAAGTGTCCCGGTCTCAGAAGACGCGTCGCTCGGCGTCGCAACCTCCCCCGTGCCCTCGCTGACCTTGAGCTTGCTTCCAGACGATGGAATCGTAGTGGCACCGTCCTTCTCATGCCTCTTATTCAGTCGAAGGACGGCGATTGGCTTCTGCGACTCCTCGTCGTAGTCCTCCTCGCTGGCACTCTCAGAAGGTGTCGATATCTCCCCCTTCCCGGCAAGCCGCAGGGCTTCCCTCAGAGCCCGCGGTGAGTTGTTGTTCCTTGTGAAATAGGCCTCTTCATTTGACTTATGATGAGCGGGCTCGTCCCGCGCCCGCGATTGTGCGGACATTTCTACCCCGTTCGCAGTCATTTGCTGAGCTGTCCGGGGACTGAGCGGTGTATGAGCTGAGTGTGGACAATGTGTTGCGACGGCAGGCAAGGCCTGTGCTGAGCGATATGTGCTTTCCTCTTGGTCAATCTATGGTGGTACACCAGATGAACTGAGGCTCGGCGGGATGAGCACCTGGGGCGGGCTTTTCAAGGCGTTATGAGATGTATGTGTCTCTGAATAGCTCTCGTTCTGGCCGGATCTGGCGGGAGGTTAAGCATCAAGAGACATATGTCATCCGGGACGGCGTGCACTCCGACTTAACCGAAGACCGAGGGTTTCTCTGGGTCTTTGCACAAGCAAGGCTGAGAAAGCAATGGCGTCGATCGATGGAGCCTGAAAGAACCCTTTCCACCCACTCACTGATGGGGGACGCTGCTGTTGGTGTTGGGTCCAGTTTGGGACTTCTGCTCACCGAGCAGAACCACAGGAACGAGAACGGGGAACTCACGCCGGCGTGGTTTCCCCGAGCGGACGGATGGCCTTGGGGAGATGGTGAGAGATCGGACGGATCCTTCATTCAACGGCAGGAACGACGCGCTGTTTCTCCAGCTTATTTCCCAAGGTCGCCTAGACCTCTTACACCGGCAATATACTCGATGCGGGCAGTGCGAAACAGTGGTACTCAACAGCCCCGCAAAAGCAGCATGGGTTGTGATATATCATCCTAGCCTGACGTCAAAAAGTCCGGTACGGTGTAAGCAGGAGCAACTACAGTATGCTCTTCTTCTTTTACTCATCGAGCGACGACGTTGGAAATATGATTTACACTAATCGTCCAGCGCTCTGCTCTAGCCCGCCTCACCCAGCTTCCTGGGCGCGTCATCACGAGGCCAAGGTCGAAACGTAAAGTTTCCGGCTCGCTGGGAGCTTGCAGCTGCTTGCTGTTTACTGAACCCCTCCAAACCCCCTCCCCCCGTCAATCCCCACGTTGCGAGGGTTAGGAGGCCAAGTGCTCGTGCAGTATGTCATCACTCATGCTCGTGACGCGCTGACGGACCTCGGGAGTTCCCCGCGTCTTGGACGAGCCTGAAAAAGGCATATCAATGCGATGGAAGCTCACGAATGAATTCTGGGTACGTACAGAGCGGTCATCGGATCACCCAGACGGTCCAGGCCGTCTACATTACAGCGCAAATCGCCAGCTCCTTGGGCCCGAGCCCGAGGCCCGTACGATCCGTCCACCCCACATCGACCTGAAGTCGGAGCTGTGCTGTGCAACTAAAGCTTGGGCGGCTCAGAGCTCCAGAACTCTGACGGGCGTTATTTCGCCGATGCCGCCCGTCCCACCCAATCAGAGGGCCCCAATGCAGAGAAATTCCATCATCGCGCAGGCCATTGAGCTCCTGCACTTTTTCCCAACATACGACTGCAACGGACACAACGTCCAGCGGCATTCGAGGCAAACCGGCTTTACTTTTCCTGTTCCTCTCGACGGAATCCACGGACAGCCTGTAGGATCCGTCAGTCACAAGCCTGGACAGCGCACCCGTCCGTCCGTCCTTTCCCGAAGAGACACTCAGGACACACCACGAGACTCGCCACGCCACCGGGTCCGCCGGCGGGAGGCCGTCAGCTTTCTAGGGTCTTTGTGTAAACCCCGACAAATCCGCCCCCCTTCCTACCTGGTGGTCCCGATCAGATCCCACAGGGAGTGACACGCGCGGGAAATAATCACGATCCCCCGTTGCGCCGGCTTGCAAACCCGATCCGAGTAGCTCTTCTTCTGTCCTCCTGCCCTACGCACACCTATATCACGAGCACGAATCGACGCGCACGACCACGGCAGCGAGCCATTGAAATCAGCACAACCATGCTGCGAAGCTCAATGTCCGGGGCGTTCCGCGCCTCGATGCTGGGCCGTCAGCCCACCACGGCGTCGTTCGCGGGCGCACCTCTGCGAAGGCTAGCAGCCCCGACCTCCAGAACACAAGTGGCGCCAATAAGAGCTGCGGGCGGGCAGTCGGTCGCCACGGGCGCGAGGACATTTGGCACCGAGCGGACGACATTCACAAGGGGACCCTCGGTAGCGGCGAGGACGGCACAGGGTCTATCACAGAGGACGCAGAAGCGCAGCTTCAACTGGACTTGGTCGCGCCGGTCTGGCGGCGGCGCCAAGGGGGCTGGCGCTGAGGGTGAGCCACAGTCACTGAGCGCGCGCCTGCGCAAACTGTCGCGGGAGTACGGCTGGGCCGCCCTGGGCGTGTACCTGGGCCTCAGCGTGCTCGACTTCCCCTTCTGCTTCCTGCTGGTGCGCATGGTTGGCACTGACCGCATCGCGGAGGTCGAGCGCTGGGTCATGGCCGGCGTCAAGAGAGTCGTCCCCGAGTCTGTAAAGGAGCGCTGGCACGAGTACCGCGCCGCCTTCAAGGACGCTGAGAAGAAGGAGCTTGGCGACAACCATGTGAGCGAGGATGTCGAAAAAGTTGGCTGGGGTGTCGAGAAGGCGCAGGAGAGGCACAAAGAGGAAGCGAGTAAGTCATATCCATTCCCTATGCACCGCTGTCCCTCTTACCCTTCCCCGTGGCGGGTACCTCATGGTCCGTCCTACGAGGTTGATACAAGATTGCGCGCCCTGCCGGACTTTTTTTTGTCCAGCTTACAGCTGCACGAGTTTTTGGGGGCCAAGTGGAGCCAAGTGGCCATTGGAAGTTGAGCGAATTCGACTCCCAATTCGCTAGGACTTTCCGGGATAGGAATGGGGCCACAGATAGAGTTGGTGCATCAGAAGTTCGGGTGTTTCGCCAAGTAAGAGGCCCTTCAGCTGACGCGCGCATGACTCCCTAGGCCTCGCGACGCAACTGGCCCTGGCATACGCCATCCACAAGACATTCATCTTCATCCGGGTGCCCTTGACGGCGGCAGTGACGCCAAAGGTGGTCAAAGTTCTCCGGGGATGGGGCTACCAGATCGGCAAGAGGAAGCCGAAGACACGGTAGAACAGACGCAACGCAAAGATCTACTGTACCTGACATCAAGTATGCTGCAACCGGGCCTGGCGGTGCGTGCAGTTGACGTCAATCTGATCTGAGGTTTTGGCGCTGGGTGGGTGGGTTCCTGCATTCCGTTGTGCGGCGGTGATTCCGTGCAAGTACAAATTTATTTAGAGTTGCATGGCATTGCATGGAGCATCAGTGGCAAAGGCGCAAACGGGGCGATAAAGCTGGGGGCATCTGGACAACTCTGCATGTACCTTCGTGTGTCCCTGGCTGTGAGACGCACAATTACACTTCTCAATGAACGGGATTCGACAAGAATCCGTGTACGCGACGTCAGAGACACCGCTACTCTGGGAAGTACGGTGTATCGCCATCATGACTCTGATACCAAGACCGGCAAGTCACGTACTTGCGTTGCGTGAATATCTCGCCTGTTCCACGCCGACCCAGCCTGGCTGCATGCTTGCGTAGACGAAAATGGCATGACGTGGGGAGAGGCGCATGAAGGTCGTGAGGATCACCCAGCGGATGGCACGGATTGGAACGACTCGAGGGCTTCTGGAAAGATGCACGGAAGGCGAGTAGAACGTGTATCGAAGCTTCTTGGCCGCCGACGCCGCCCGGGCGATGGCGGAACATCCCTGGTGAGCGAGGGGCGTCCTTGCCGTTGCGCGAGGCCTGGACCGGTCGACTCCGACTGCGCAGAGGATGACCACGGCACCATCGTGCTATACCTTCCGAGAACCAACGATGGCACCGGCCGGTGCTGGGCAGCCCTGGGAAATTGAGCAGGATCTGTCGTTCTCGCCCGCCCAAAATCGCCCCTCCCGCCCGACACGGAGTATCAGCCCGTGTCTGGAAAGCACGAGCTCAGCTGGTTGTAACCTGTCGATCCGTTAGTGGTGAGTTTTATCCGTTCAATGAAACCACCGGTGGAGGTTCGACACGATACAGGCGCGGGCAAAGCGTGCGCGCCCAGAGCTAGTGGCGCCCGGGTCTGAGGGTCTTGGCTGAATCGGACGCAGGTCTGGCATTCACCACAAGGGTAAGAGAGCCATTCTAGAAGGCTGGGCGGGAGACCCTGATTCCATGCAACCGTTGAGATGAGAGGACTAGCGGGAAGATTGGGATTCGAGGTCGACATAAGGTTCGAATGACTTGCCATCCAAGACCGCATTTTCGTTTGACTGGCCTTCTGAGGCGGAATGATAGGAGCCAGCTGGCAGCTCGAGGCGTTTCGAACTGGGGCCGAATCGCCGCGGGATGCCCCTCCAGCGGCAAATTGTTCACGCGGAATCACCGCCGCGCTGCTGCTAGTTTCGTTACCGTTGCTGTGGTATTGCAACGGTCTTCCGAATCAAGATAGGCGAATGCGAATCAGGTTGGTTTTATTACCTTAGATGGCCATCTCCGCCATGAGATGTCCAAAGCCGTCGGAATTACCCAACAGGCCCTGCTTCATGATGACTGGGTGGATCTAATGGGTCGTCGTGAGCTTGGCAGTCGTCATGGCGGAAGTGGCCTCTGTGATGCCGTTGCCGGCCGTGAGGGCCGCGAGGGCCCCGAGCCGAGATTCAGCGAGTGGCCGGTCGGGGTTGGCGCATCGTCCAAAGTAAGGCCCATCTTGATTGTTTTATCTGCTGATTGAGTCAGCCCTATGGGAGATGGGCAGGCAACCCAACGCGCACGTTTCCGAAAGAAGAGGCCATCGTGACGACACGGCCATGCGACGGGAACAAGAGCTGGGGAGATGACGACTCAGTCATGGTCAGCAACCAGAGGTGAACTGACTCTTGCATCGTCCATTGGGGGTCCCGATTAAGAAGTTCCGCAGCTTGGGGATGTCACCGTGGGGCCACGAAAAACGGGGCAAGGGTCCAGTTCAAGCCGGCCCCTTGCCTCGGAGCATAGACACTGAACAGTCCCCACTCTGGGCGGCGGGCTGGCGCGGGCAGGCCTGGCAGGGTGGATCCGATGAGATATACCACAGTGCCGTGTTGTGAGATACAGGCTGTCGGGAGGGCGGCTGCGGAGGGCGGAAGGTGGAACGGCCATGCTGCCACGACGCCGGGCGGGCTGATATCTGGTCGCCGGGAGTTTCGAGGGATGTGGGACAACGAGATAATGCATTCTGCCTCAGAGAGCATTGAGATGAGGGCTCGCGGTGGCGTGCATCGTCGGCCCGCTATGTGCTACGTGGAAGGCACGCCTCAACGCGGCTGGCGCTGCTGAAGGTTCGACAGAAAGGACGCGAATTCCTCGTGTGGCCGCCGTGTGGCCGCCGCAGTCGAGTGGCAAGTGCCGCTGAGCCGTCCTCGATGCGAGGGCGTGTGAAACAAACTTTGGGCGACGGGAGAGTAGCGCGTCACAAAGGGCACGGAGTAGAAGCCGAAAGGGGAGAAGGAAAACGAGGTCCGAAAGCTTAATCGTGGGAAGTGGGCAATGGGATCGTCTGTGGTCCTTTTCCTGTCTGGAATTGCTGAAGATGCGACGAAGAGGGATCCACAGCAGAGGCAAGATTTGCAGTGGTACGTATCCGTAATGGAAGGATCCATCCCCTGCACCCAGCCCATATGAAGGAGAAGGCCTAGGTGCTTGCATCCGATGTCGTGACATGCGGTGGTTGCCGTTGGTGTTGGCGGCTGCGTGTGTGTGTGTGTGTGTGTGTGCGCGTGTGCGTGTGAGAAGCAGAGCGAGCCACGGAATTGGTGAGCCGATCAGAAGTTGATTCATGCAGCCCGGCCGTACGGCTCTGCTCTTGGCCTCCATCCCCCCTCTGCCTGCCCCAGCCATGTCCCTTCCAAGCCTTGCGCTCTTACCGGGTACTTTTGCTGGCCCGCAGTCCGCACCACATTGCGCAGTACCTCGGCATGTACCTCCCTGCAGCCCACTTTCGCGCCTTCGCCCCCCCTTCCCACCTGCCCACCTACCCACCCTGCCCGACAGCCGCACGGCAGAAATTAAGGTTTGCGCTAGGGAGATGTCAGGCCCCACTAATGCACCCTATTCCCGCATATGTCGGCCTATTTTGGAAGGGGTTGTGAGCTGGGCCCGCACTGCTGGTGAGTACTGTTACGGCTCCAGTCTTTTGGGGGCTGCGCAATCTATGTACTTTGTACTATGTAGGCTACTGCTCTTGTCAACATGTGTGTGTACATTGTCAGAATACCTCCAATGTATGTGGATTACATCCAATCATGATCAGCACCATGGTAAGTGGGCCCACTGAGGATTGAGGATCCTCAGGATCCTCAGGAGGGCAGTCGCCGTTGGTGTTGGTTGTTATTACCGTTCCAAGCCCGAATCCTGTTTCCTCTCGTGCAACGCCCCTGAACATCGCGCGGGCCTTCGCATGTGCATGTATGTATTTATTGCTCACAGTATGCAGGTGTGTGGTATTGTAGTTCGTGGAAGGGCTCGCATCACTGCCCTCTGCTGCACGAGATCTATATGTATATTGATTGTATACATACGTCGTGGCAGGAGCAGTACGTACCCGGGGCAGATGTCCATTCGTTTGCAATTACCTAGGTGGTGCATCTGGCACGTCTGAAGTTGCCCACCTCTCGTGACCCATGGGCCCATCAAGTGAACATGACTGCGAGGTAGGTGTGTTGCACGCCTCACCATCGAGCCCACACCCACACTCACATGCTGCCCTGTCGGAGGCACATGTGAGCGTTGGGTATAACACGGAATTGAACGGCCCTTCCCCAATTTTTCTTCCCTCCCCCTAACCGTGGTACTGTACTTGGCGGGACCTACTTGCAGCAGCTAGCCGCCCACCTAGCAGGTACTTGCTTATCAGGAAGACCATGTAGACAGCCTCCTCGGGTACCCTTGGCCGTGGTCTGCCCTCACAAATTATGGTGGCCCTACGCGTACCCGAGGAGGCAGATACCTTGCAAGCACGCTGGGCTTCGAGCAACGTTGAACCTGCTCTTCCCACTAGATCGTCTCCAAGGGCTACCTCACTCCAAAGGGTCGCCCCCAATTATTATCAACACTACATGGCGTACCGTAGTATATTTCGTCACTGTCCGCCACCGAAACATGGCAAACTTCAAAACTCTATCGGCGAGAGATGGATGATTTAAGTTTGAACCCCAATTCTTGTCGCCCCGCCCGACCGTGGGATGGCAAACCCCCATTAGCCAACAATGACGCCCCCCAGCGAGGACAACAGAGGACAAGCGCCCAGCAATAGCGTCATCCCTCTTGCGTCCAAACTTTAGGGTTTCCGTCAACCACGTTTCAAGTACGGGGAGCTTTCCTGCTGGGCCATGAGTCTCGTCCTCGTCCCCTACGGGCCCCCCGCCCACCCCCGTCGATGGGTTTTGGGCCAGCCACTTGGCCAGTTGGCCTGATGTGCTGTTGTTCGCCACTTTATTTATATTCGGTGACAAAAAAGTCGTGCACGATGTGTCACGACAAGAGGCTGGGAGGAACCAGGCCGGGGCGCGGCGCGGGGCAGCCTTTGCAATGCCACTCGGGGACCCGGCGATGGAACTTGTCGTATCCGAAAACTTTGTCCCAACTATGCGGTCCTCGTGGTCCCTTCTCGTGGGTTTGGAATCTTTTTGGAATTCAAAAGTAATAATAACACACCATCATCATGCTATGCCACCGACGAGCAAACTAGGCAGCGGCGAAGAGGGAAAGTAAAAAAAAGCCACAGAACATACAAGCCCAAGGGGGAAAAAAAATTACTGTCCCGTGCACGATGGGGACCCGGTGCCGGCCAGGCGTGCTGACTCGGAGCAGAAGCCATTCGTGGATCTGGTCGTGATGGCATAACCTGATTTGGACCAAACCTTACCGTCGGGTGCAGCACTGATCGACCACTGGCAATGACATCTCCGGCGGCGCAATCCCACGACCCCTAGGTTGTCATGAAATTATCGTCTGGCGAGCAGACAACCATTCTGGGTAACTTAAGTCGAACGCGGCGGTAACTATCGGGCACGGCAAGGCCTCAAAACGGCACTGGCAAAAAGTTAGACAGCCTCGTCCTTCTGCCCGGCAGGTGCCTGGAAGCCCGGCGTGGCGTTCCAGCTGATGTGAGCTTAGTGCGGCAGGAGAAATAGGATTGGGACTTTTGTTTATTAAGGTGTTCGTAATGCGGGACGCGTACGCACCGCTCCGACGAGCTGAAGGCTGAGGGTGTGTCACGATAGGGTCCACGATGTGGGCTGCGTCCACTGCGATGCTGGGTGTCTCAGGGCATAGGGAAACCTTATTTTCCTAGTCCAAGCAGAAGAGCCCAGCTGGCCAATCTACTGGCTGGGATGGGCGGTGGGCACTCCGTGGGCGGTATGCAGAACAGCTTGGGACCCGGGCCGTTGTAAACGACAGTATGGACACGCCCACACAAAAGTATGAACCCGTTTCATCTCTGCTGCTGATCTCGGCTCATGACAAACAGGCTGGCAGGCTGGCTGGCAGGCGGACTGATGTGGGCTGGTCTGCACCAAGTGCTCTCGTACCCACTCTCATTTTTTTGTGCCAATGTGTACCTGCACCCGACGCTCAATGCATGTATGGAGGTACAAGCCAGCCCCGTCTCCCTTCATTAATGCGCGCCCTCGAAACGAAAGATTAATATTTGCGTGCTGTGCAGCACAGCACAGCTCAGCTCAGCGTATGCACATCATCGGCACTCTCCTCCAACCCGAGCCCAGATCCATGTGCCCCAAAGACTGACTGACTGTCTGTCCATCCTCCTCAGTCTTGCTAGCGTGACTCTGGTCCACACCCAACCCACGGCGGCTATGATGTGCCGTGCGCAACAATTGTATGGTAATAATTCTCGAGCAGCCGGGCATAGCTCACGCATGCACAGTATGTCCGGGTATCCGCAAGGCTGTCCGAAACTGGTTTACGGCAAGGGGTGGGCCTCGCACGAAAAGGCGGTACGGATACGCAGACGGGCTTTGCAAGCGCAGATCATCTGGATTAGACTTTGGCAAGAATGTCATTCCGCTTCTGGAAGGAGTGGGGACCACCAGATCACAGATCTGGGCCAGGGGTGGGCCAGTCACTGCAAGCACCCGCAGGCCAGGGCGGTATCGTGTGGCCCTGGCCGAGCCACCTCTCACCTGTCAAGGGAGTCGCCGCCCCGGCGGGATGGGCTGTTGTGCGGCACGAGAAAGAAAAGGCAAAAAAGTCTGCCGGTCATCCTGTCGCCCGCCCCTCCCCCAAGCAGCCAGTCAGGGAGGCTGGGACAGGCATGCGGGCAGTTTTGTGACTTGCAGAGGCCCGGGAGAGAGGACTCGGTCGGAAAACCCGTGGCGAATCGATCCGTCTGATGTTTGTGAATCTGAATCCCAAGGGTCGGAGGTTGCCCACGAAGCTGGTTAGTCCGGCACGGCGCTTGGGCTAGGGGTCCCCCAAATGCAAACGCAGCCTGCCCAGGCAAGCCAGGCATGTGCATTGTGCTCTCTAATGCGAGCAACAAAAGGACCGGCTCCAGGCCCCAGGCCCCAGGGCTGCAGGCGCTATTGAGCTATAGGCTCAAGGCTATAGGTTCCAGCTTGGGACTCGCCAATAAACCTTCTGTTGGTTCGAGTCGAGACAGGTTTGCTCGCAGGCCCCCGGCTTCCAACACTGTGAGCTGGTCCATTGGGCACCGTAAGAGGGATCCCGAAGGAGCCTGGAGGGCCAGTCAGTTCTCATACTTTCACAAGTCAGAACTCTGGCCCCTCCTTATAAATAATTACATCATCTCTGGGGCGTGGCCTGACGATCCGAAGGAAAATCCCACGGGTGGTGGGCAGCAGACACCACGGTTGCATCACCTGCATGGCTGGCTGCATGTGTCGTTCGTCGGCTGAACACCGGCTGAAAATTGAAAGGCTTGGCGCCCAAACTCAAACGATCCCTCGTTGCCTGCCGGGAGTGACTCGGTGTATGGGGCGTTGTGGTGAGAGAGTGTGTGTGTGAGAGGTGAGAGGTGAGAGCAAGTTAGGCCTGTGCCTGTGCCTGTGCCTGTCCCTGGTAACGGACCACGGTGCCAGGTGCCAGGTGCCAGGTGCCAGGGCGTGCCAGGCGTACCTGCCTTTTCTCCCTCCTCGGGTCGGATCTGGTCTGGTCTGGTCTGGTCTGGTCTGATCTGGAATGGATCTGGGTCTGGGTCTGTACTGCTCCTGCACTACTGCAGGCCTGCAGCTCCTACTGCACCGCTGACCGCGTGCACCACCTGCGCGTGCTTCGGGGCGAGCTGGGAGGACCCGGGCAGCGCCATCTGCAATCAAGATTAGCGATCGGACTTGGTGAGTCTGGACTTTTGTGGTGGGGACCCGGCGAAGAAGGGCCCAGACTTCTTCTCACCAGAGACCCCAAACATCAATCGAACGACAACGACATACACGCATACAACAAATACACCCCTCTGCCAGCAGGAACGATTCCGAGCACAGCTGAGGAGCCGTGCAGGCGGGACGGGTTCATCATTGTCAGGACGCTGCACGTGGTCCAATCCCACCGTCAGTCATGGGCATGATGCTGTGCCCGTCCAGCCCCCCAGCCAGATCCCGCACCAACACGGCACATCTCGGCAACTAACGACGCTACCTTGTGGTCGACACGACATCGGATAAGTAAATACACGTCGTTTCTAATCCGCCTCCGAACCGAGACTGTCTCCGACAGACTCCCTCATGCACGCCAGCCCAGGCCGGGCGCCCGCTTAAGCTCGGAGGCTGTCAAGTCGGTGAGGAAAGCCAAAATACCAGAAACCACCCTCGTGACGCCCCATGACGATGACGAACAAGACGCGAGGGCGGCCGAGCCCGTCTCTGCTTTGTGTGGTAATCTGCCTCGACCCGGTTTCAGTCACGATCTGGTCATTGCCTCGGGAATCCTCCGTCGACTCGTCGAATTACTGAGTCGCCGCGCGAGATGCCGGGTGGGTTTTCCGGCCTGGCAAGCCTGCGAGACGGTGGCCATGGGGTCAAAGCAAACTCTCGAGAAATTCGTCACCGTTTGACTCATGCGCCCCTCAAATCCTCATTTGACTTTTCCAAGCCCGCCCGCCCGACGCTGCCTGGCAGACGCTGCCAGCGCCAGGAGCCCAGCCCAGCCCACCCCAGTGCGCCCTGAAAACCGAAAACGGCCGAGGCAGGACCGTCCACGGCTTTACAACGTATGGGCCACACGGTTGGTTCACTCAGTAAATGGCATTTCCCGGCGGGGTGGGACGCGGACGGGGTCGGAATCAGGCGTCGGCCAAAACGGGGGGCTGGCCCCAGCAGGGCAGGGCACACGGTCTATTGTTACATGCACTCACTCGCCGCATTGCAGAGAGTAAGTACACGCGCGCTATGCCTGGCCGCATGTGCTCGTGTGCGTTACACAGCTAGCACTGCCGTCCGTCGGGTCTACGAGCTTAGGCCCGCTCGCCCAGGCTGCCGGACCCGATAATAGTAGCAACAATCATGGGCTATACGGCGTCGCCTGAATTATCACACAACCCCTACGGCAGCTGAGAGCTGAGAGCTGAGAGCTGAGAGCTGCGAGCTATGAGCTGGAGCTGGCCGGCTCGAGCAATGGATCATGCGAGACGAGGCCGTCCCAACTTGTGATCATGGACTGGGATCCGGACCGCCCAGCTGCCGGCTTTTTTCTCCCGTACTGCGCACCGAATGCCAGCTCTATGCGATAACGACGAACTCAGTATGTGCTCCGTAGCTCCAAACATATCGCCTCACCCTCCCGACCCCAAAAACTCTGCCAGACGAGGAGGCGAATACTATCCTGGCTAAGCGCATCTCCCGCCGAATGCGCCTGTTGCTTTCGCTGCCAATGCTGCTGCTGCTGCTGCTGCTGCTGCTGCTCTTGCCCCTCCAGCACGAATGTCCTCTTCCCGCAGACGGGGGCTCTGGGTTAGCCGCGCTTTGCTTCCAAGGAGCGTGGTCCCACCATGTGGACACACGAGGTTGCGTATAAGTGATCGTGAGCACATAGTGTACAGACAGGCGCGCTGGCACAAAGGGTCTGGTCGATCATCTGGCCAACTGCCGAGGGTACATTTCCCAAAAGTATGCCAGCTGAAGCAGCTACATGACCAATACATGACTTATTGTCAAACTTGTCGAGTCTAATCACCATCGCTTTGAGTTTCTAGCCGGTCATGGGTACGGTTTCGCCCCATATAACCCAGCAGTGTAAACTCTGACGGCCAAAGTACTTTTCTGGCCCCCCACAGCCGACGACATCCTTGGCAAGCTCACCAGCTACCTACCTGGTAAAGGTTACCTGATGCTACGGTTCTGTTCCCTCCATTCATCCAGACCAGTGGGTTGGAGCACTCGAGACCCCCCTTCCTATGTACCTCCCGAGGTCCAGGTACAGGGGAGCTCCGCCATGGGATTTCCAACAATAGACCAGAAAGAAGAAAGTCCTGTTTCCTAGCCAAAGCTTCTCCAAAATACTCCAAACCGTGAGCTACCCTCCCCCAAATTAAAAAAATAATGACACACAGAGGCACAAAGTACAGTACATGGCGAAGCTTCGAAGGCGGTCACCGGATTGGTACATACCATGCGCACTTGTGCACAGCACGACGAACCCACACCCACACACACACACATACAGACACACACCAGCACGCAGGACGTCCTAGACTGGCTCTGGTCGTGCCGTCCCTTTTGACACAACCGTGCCCGTTTGTGCTCGCGCTGTCAAAAGAGCGCTTGCGCATCGACCCTCCATGTAGGCAGCGGCGGTACTATTAGTGGCAGCCGTGCTAGCCGGCCGATGTCGAGCGGGCGAGCATGAGGAGCCGTCGTTTTAGTAGGGCCCGCATGAGAGGGCACTCAAACACTGAGCAAAGAGCAACTCGAAATTGTCTAGCTAGCCGTGATCCCGAAAAGGACAATTCCTCCGCCTGGGTTTGCTTCAGAAACGATTCTGCTTGTCAGTGTCGGCGGGGGCTTGGTTGATCTCTCTGCCAAGAGCCCCCCAAAGCTGGACCTGGACGGAGGACCCAGCAAAGGATCAGCAGCAGGTGATAGCCACCGTGACCCATGGCCTGCCCAGGCGGAAACCCCTGCCCCCTTGTGCCCTCCTTCCTACCCTCCCTTGCCCATCCTCCCCTCCAAGCCCCCCCCTGCCGGCCTGCCCACGGCTAACGGCCTCGACCCTGTCGGAGCCCAGACGGTACCAGAGTCAGGGTAATCTCAGGTTACGGTACGCCACTCCCACTCTGCCTGGGTCTGAGCTGTCGGGACGGAACCGCATGGGCATGGGGCGTGTCACTCTATTATTGCCGCCAGGCATTGGGTCTTAAACTTTGGGACTTGTCGCGATCATTCCGCTCTTGACGACGAGGATTCGTCGAACCTAGTCAGAACAAACTCCAGTGCCAAAGTTCCGACTACCACTTTGCTGCCCCTATTGCGTCAGGCCCGATCTAAACTGCATGTATAAGTATCTCACACCCGCCCATCTGCGTCTCCCCATCTGGATTACGGCTAGCAAGCAACCAGCCCTATCCATCATCAGCCTCGCCTCGCACCTCCCAGGATCACTCTTGTCAGGACCACTACAACATACAACGCACGCCACCATATATATACAGGACCGGAGAACCCACAGCTAAACACCCGCCGAACCAGACAAGACAGACAAGACAGAACTGACAGACAAGAACAACGCCACCCTCGGCCCCTTGCCCCAAGACCTTGTCCCAGTTAGCAAAAGCAAACACGGCAAATTCCCCCGTTGATCAACCTATCAACAACGGCCGGAACGTCCAGAACCTTTACACTGGGACCAGGACCAGTTATATGACATATCATTTCTCTCTGCGAAGCACCTGCACCAGGCACGTCGTACAGCATTGAGTAGCAGTCCTCTGCCTCTTGACCGGTGTTCATCCTTCTTTCCTCCCTCGCCTCACTCGCCTTCGCCCAGGGACCATATAACCCTCAACACGCGCCAGACGTTTCCTCTCCCCCCGCCTGGTCTCGTCTTCAAGATGTTGTCTCTCCACCCTCAGGACTTCAACTCCAACCCGTGCTATCTGCCCTACCGGTCCTTTGCGGGACCTGCGATCACAGCCGACCACTCAACCTTCGTGCCTTTCACCATGGGCGGCGCCGTACAACCCCCGACGCCACAGCACGAGGACCACATGGAGATGGACGGCCCCGCAGAGCCCCTCAGCCCACGCACATCCCCTGCCCACACATCATCATCCCAGCACCACTCCCAACAACAGCAGCGCTCAGCCTCGCCGCGCACCTCGCCAGCCGTCCAGCCACCCTCCGACTTCGGCAACCTGGACCCAAACACCGTAGCCGAGGCCCTGGAGATCGCCCGCGACAGCCCAGACGGCGCGCGGGACCCCGTCGTCAGCGGCATCCTCGAGTCGGCTCTCACCCAGCTGTGGGACCGCGTCACGGCTCAGCCGGAGAGCTACGTCATGTCCACCGGCGAGTTCGCCGTCTTCAACTTCTACCAGCACCGGTTCGTCGGCAATAAGCTGGCCGTTGCCGCGAGGAGGAGGTACTGGGACAACACGCACGCATGAGCTACAGCCCTACCGCGCAGTTTCATATTCTAAGCACTCTCATGGTCTCTCGCACGGCGTCTCGGGTGTCTTGGGGGGAAGTGTCACGGCTCTCCTTGACTACGCTCAACCCGCCCGCTAAGAGCCGCTGCCTGTTGGACACTCACGCGGCGCGCAGCCTTCGTACAGTGTGGAGAAAAGGGGGGACAGTTCTCACCAATCACAGCACGGTCCCTCGACGCAATTCCTATCAGACGCTCACTACAGATCGCACGGTCCCAAGTGGAACGGGGTTTCGACCAGATCCGATCGTTGAGAACTGTCACCAACAAGCTGCCTACCCTGGACTGCGGGCATGGGTGGCTCGACATTCGTTCTCAAACGGCTCTGGGAAGCTCTTTCCCCCGCTTTGTTCCGCCATTGCGCCACAAGCACACAAAAGCTGGCGCTACCCCAACGTCCGTGGAAGCTCTTCACGTCAAGGCGCAAATAAGATGTCTTGGCGGCATTGCAGCTCCCAGGACAGGGTCTAGCAGGCTTGGGGGGACTCGTCCCTAAAGCATTACTGCGACCTGTCCGCCTACACCAGGGGCCGCAATGTCGAGGCCCCTCCCTGGCCACTGCGATCTCGCGGCAAGCCATCAGGATTCAGCGTCCTTCCCAATGTCGGAGTTCCGCATCGCATGAAAGTGCATTGCTTCAGCTGAAGTGATGGTGTGTCTTTGCGCACAGAGAGAAGAGAGAGAGAGCGACGTTTGTACAGTTTTACCAAAAGGGTTGTGGACAAATTTCTTACTATTTCATGAAGGGGAAAACTCAAAGGGGCATATACGATACGGGTCTAGCATTTTGGATGGAGTTGGATTTGGGAGGGGTTTGTCTTCATCATCGCCGCCGCCACCGGCCAACTGTGTTGGTACGGGGCTGGAAGGGGTGCAAAGGGTTGTAGGGACGCCTTGGTCTGGTTTGAAGTGTCGTTTGCTTGTGGTTTTCCTCCCATCTTGGCCTCGAGATTTTGAGTCCCAAGTCGGAGTGGCATCTTCTTCGCATTACACACGGAGGGCGTCAAACTTTTTTAGGTTGTTGATACCCGCGTTTACAGTATTTGGTAGCGCAACGAATTTCACAAAGCTTTCAGTCTCGCTCTCAACCTCAGCTTCTCTTGCTCCTGACTACTCGCAATTTCCCACGTTGAACTGTAATGCGCTTTAACGTTCTTCCTGGCTGTTGTTGGTGCTCGACTCATGTCCCAGGCGGTGATTCCCTATTCAGAAATTCCACTGACATGGTCGATAGAGGGTGATTGAGCGGCTTGCTGCCGCGGGCAATCGGGTAGGGGTCCCGCTTGGGCAGCACAGACGACGGAAAGGGACAATTCAGCTGTGGACATGGCATGATATTGACGCCAGGATGAGTGAAGCTTGACGGGAGGACGGACGGCCTTTGCCAGATGTGCCCATAGCCCGCCCATGTTTCGGAGCCGAATAAGGGTCACCCACACGGAAAAGCTGGCGACAAAGCCAGTCGCATCAGATGAAGTTCGAATTTGGGGCTGACATGACTGGCAGGCCTTGGACCACACGTCCAACCCAACACCCACCCACCCACACACACACAGACATGCAGGAAAGGATTGGGTGAGATACGGGAGATACCCGGAATTCGCCACTCGCCCTGTCTTGTCACTTTTAGTCCCCTGCTCGCGACCGAGATCCCAAAAATCCAAACCTAGCCCATCAAACCCAGATCGATATCTTACACACCCTCGCCAATAACGCGCCGGGGCAAAAGCTCCTGGCCCGGGGACGAGGGACGGGGTCGAGCTGCCTCTCGCCCGGCACCCTTCTCCCTGCTGCCCTCCCAGATCCTTCGTGCTGCCGCCAAACTCCGTGGCGGCTCTGTTGGGTCGTGCGAACTCAATGCGGCCAGCAAAAGCATTGACTTGTCGAAATTATAGGCTGAAGTGCTGGGAAAAGCAAAACCCCTACCTAGTGTGATGTCTAATAAGCCATAACCAGGTTAAAAGTCCAGCTAGACGGATAGATGAGATGCTGGGGTCCTTGCCCTGATGCACCTCCCGCCCAGCCAGGCACACGGCAACGACGCAGGGCCCTTGAGACCACAAGCCACACGCATCATCACGTCCCTACGCCCGCATGATCCCGCAGCATGACCGACCTGTCGAACCGGGCCGTTGCATTTCTGGCATTGGCGACTGACGCAGGGGCAGGAGGGCATGGGCTGCTGCCCGTAGGTGGTAAGCGTTGTTGGTTTAGTTGCTGTGTGTTGTGCAACGCAATGTTGGTTTAATTGCCCTCCCATGTTCTCCAGCGCCAATGCCAGATTCCAATGCTACGGCTACGCTTCCCGCTCACCAATCTGATCTGCTGCGAGCCTGCGAATCAATTCCCCAACTCGGAACAGCTCTTTTGGCTCTCTGGCAGGCAGGCTGGCGTGCGGGGTTGGTTCGCACACACATACACGCACGCACACTCGCCAACATGGGATTGATAAACAGGTACCGGGGCCATTATGCCAGGGGCAAGGGGCAGGGCTACTTTACCCAGGGGCAAACGATGAACAGACTTCAGAGTTGCAGTCTCCAAAACTTCCCCATTGGCACCCTAGGTACCTTGCTGCCTGTGCTGCCTCCTGCCCTGCCCTGCCCTGCGCCTGCGGTGCAGATAGGTACATCCGTATTGTACTACAATCTCACTGATCAGGCACACGAGCTGTGCCTGTTGTGCAGCGGTAGCTTATCAGCTCGCCTAGGTTGTGTCGGAGAGTCGAACTGTTTCTTTCCCCCGTGCTACATTACATTACCGACTACCCTAATGGCGGTGATTGAATGCAGTAGTCCATAAATGCCTGCGCCTGTGCCTGTGCCTGAGTGGATGTTCGGTCTATCGAGAGGTACCTAGGTACCCAGGTGGTGTAGTGTGCTGGTATGCTCCTGCCCTCTTCTCCCAGGCTACCTGTGCAACCTGCAATGCACCTCCCCAATTTGTCGTAGACTCGTATGGCCTCATTTGTTGGGGTCGTCTGTCACCTCCCTGCTGCTCCCCTACCAGGCCTCCACTGCTCCCCATCCCCTCGCGTATCTGGCCCATGCCATGCCATTGCAGATTGCTTGCGCGTCTACCCGTCATGGCTTTATCGCGACGGGTCATCGGTGCCGTGAGGGGATGAGAGGAGAGACAGCGAGATGTGTGGGTGTTCATCTCAAGCGCCTCGCCCCCTCTCCCACTGCATCCCGTACTTAATCAAAGCAGAGCGCGTACTAACCAGGCGTGGTCGGTGCCTCGAGGTTTTTTTGGATACCAACAGCAGTTCTGCCTCGTCGCCGTGCCCTGGACCGCCTCCTTGCTTGCTCAGCAGACATTCTGCCACCCGATGCGAGCTGGAGAAACTTTACTTTTCGGCATCTCTTGTTCCCTGTTGAGGCCGATCGCTCTGCCCGCCAGTCTGCCTGCTCATCTGGTCCAAATATATCCTGATATACGTTGGCAAGCATAATACTTTTGCGTTTTGCAACCCGCTCAAACAGACACGCACAACAAAGGGGGCTTAGAGCAGGAGCCAAAAGAGATCTGATCGGCAGAGATCCCATCGTCCCCTTGCACCAACTTGCGCCAAGAGGGGGCTTTCCCATCTCTCAGATCAGAGACCGACTGACTGACTGAGCGACTGAGCCAACGAGTGAGTGCTACCCCAACCACAAGGTGCGTTTACAAGGATACAAGCACTTTCTCCCTGGGACTTGGCGACCAGACGATCGTCTCGGGCTGTTTCTGGGGGGTTGCCCTCGTCCAAACTCCACGCACACCGGCAGTCGTTCCACTCGTTTCCTAACCCCATCGGCAGCCGGCCAGTAAGCCCGCAGGTCACGAGTCCGGGAGCAAAGTGCAGCCAGCTATGGGCCAGAAGCCGCAGTCTTGGAGCCCTGGTGGAGGGGAGCATGCCGTTGAGGCTCAGGGTCGTGGTCTCCAGCGACTCGGGCTGTATTCCGAAGACGGAATGGTCAAACCCCACATCACTGGTCGACAGCAGCGACGACGCTCAACATATGCACCACTCGCCGTGTGTCTCGTCGTGTTTGCGGCTCTGACCGCCCTGGGCCTGTGCCACCACCGCCAGAACCTGCAGTGGCCAGAGCCCGTGGCGGTTGCTCCAACATGGTCTGAGAGCACGGCACCGTCCGACCGCGACCTGCTGTCAAGTGCTGCTCTTGCTTCTGCTGCTACTGCAGCTGCAGCTTCTCCTCACCACCCGGATGTGACCACTGGTCACGCTGGCAGCGACCAGACGGAACATGCGGCTGCCGAATCGTCCAGCGGGAGCGTCGCAGTCGGCGTGCCCGGTGTGATCAGACGGCAGACTGCCAATGTGACTACGACATCTGCGACAGCCGCTGCGACAGTTCTAGAAGTCTTCCAGGTCCACCAGCCCGTCCTGACCCCGTCTGGACCGACTTTGGACGACGCCGCTGCTAGCGATGATGACGAGACGCCCGGTGGTTCGGCGGGCAGTTCTTGCTCCGTGGTGCTGATGGACCACGTCTTTGCTTTCAGCTATGGAGCCCCTTTCGTCGGGGCTTACACGCCGCCAGACTGTGACTTCAATCGCGTAGTGATCAACTTTACTGTGGTGAGCGAGGGTAGACAGTAGTGAGTTTGTTGACAGCTTTTGCACCTATGCAGACTGCCGCTGACACATTGCACCAGTGATCGTCTTGCCCTCATGTACCTCAATGACACCGAGGTCTGGCGGACGTCCACCGCCGAGCCAACGGCGCATCCCGGCATCCGCTGGACTTACCTGAAGGACATGACCGAATACCTCTCTCTGTGGAAGTCCCAGGAGAAGGTTATCTTCGATTTGGGCAATCTCATCACAGATGTCTACACAGGATCATTCAACACTACCCTGACAGCTACCTTTTTCAATGACGAGGTTGACGTCGCCACTGCGGCGCCGGCCGACCTCATCATCCCCATTAGTGCGCGTAAGTCCTCGTCCGACGGCGTCAGTCAGTTCACGCTGCCCGCCGACAATGCGACCAATACGATCAGTTTCCCCCAGAATGCCAACCGTGCCGTCTTCTCTGTCAGCGCCAACGGCCAGTCGAGCGAGGAGTTCTGGTGGTCCAACGTGCTGCAGTCGGACACGGCGGCGTTCTCTGACACCGCTGGAGACTTCACTGGATACTCGCCCTGGCGCGAGGTTCAGGTGCTCATAGATGGGCAGCTTGCAGGCGTGCAGTGGCCGTTCCCTGTAGTGTTCACAGGTGGTGTCGTCCCCTCGCTGCATCGGCCGGTCGTCGGCCCAGACGCCTTCGACCTGAAGGAGCACGAGATTGATATCACACCTTGGCTTCCGTTGCTCTGTGACGGCAACAGCCACACTTTCACCATCTATGTGGCTGGGCTGGTCGACGATGGTGGGTCAGAGGCAAGTATCACACAGACTGTAGCAGCTAGCTGGTACGTCACTGGCAAGGTCTTTGTGTGGCTTGATGAGGAGGGCAGCGTGACAACGGGCTCAGCGCCAGTCGTGGAAGCGTCGCAGCCGACCATCTCGGTGTCGTCGGTGCTCACACAGAACGCCACCGGCGCCAATGAGACACTCACGTATAACACGGAGGTTTCGCGTGCTTTCACAATCACCTCGACTGTTGTCTCGCGCAATGCCTCGGGCACCGTCAGCTGGACACAAGACCTGTCGTATAGTAACAAAGGCTTTGTCTCGGATTATGGATTCGCGCAGGTTAACGACTTTCTGATTTCTGGGACCGACCACTCAAGTTCCTCATCGTCGGCCGTGGGGGCGGATTACAAGACTGAGTATAAGTACCCTTTGTGGTGCAATTCGACCTACGGGTATTCGCCCGAAGGCAATCTGACCTTGTACGGGCGGCTGATCCAAGGGCAGCAAGTCTACGTTGAGGGCGCAGCCGTGTTCCCCGACGGCCTGGAGGCCTTTTCTGAAGGAGCAAGCCAGACATATACCGGTTCGTTGGTCGACACGACAAAGGACGGTACGGCTTACTTCTTCCAATATGCGGACCGCACGAATAGCTCTGGGTATGGTTCGACGGACCAGGTCTTCAGCTTCGGCGGCTTCACCGCACCAGGCGGGTCCGTGGACGCCAACCCCGACGAGGAGCTGTACCGCCGGCATGTAGCGGCCACCAACTCGACCGTCACACGTGACGAGGAGGTCGTGGCTGACGGCGGCGCAAGTGTGACTTCAACGGGAAATAGTCGGACATTGTCCGACGAGTCCTACGCTCAGGCGCCGCTCGACGGTGGCAACGGAGGCCCAAGGCTGTTCATGTACCGACAGGACGATGATGAACTGTAATAAGCGAAGTAGCACCCAGCCGGATACTGAGTCTTGGCTTCGATGGCAGCTATAGTGGTAAGCTCATCCTCTGGTCACCTGTGGTTGGAGATCGGCGACCGCAGATGCTCCGGTGCGCGGCAGCTAAGCCGAGCATCACGACCGAGCACCAGGCCCGTGGGTTGTCATCCCTTTGAATCTGCCTGTCATTGGGGAAGTCCCGTAATCTGCAGCATATAGTACGGACCAAAAAGAAAACCTTGGATGATCTGCCATGTAGTCTGCCATGCATTCAGGTACTCTAATATATGAACATCGGTACATCCCCACCGCCTCCTCAGTCTGTGCGGGCGGTGTGTATGCTTTTACCCAAGGCATATCGCGGTGAACCGGACCCAGACGCCGGCAATCACGGGCTATTTTGACATGCGACTGGTGCGCTTGGCGAGCCTTGATATACGAGCAATAGCACGACGACATTTCTCCATGGGGCCCAAAGAGGGAAAAGGGGAAAAAGCAAAAGTGAGGGATCAAGAAGCTTCGCCGGGCGCTCAACCGGCGTTAGGACATCCGGCAGCGCGGCCCCGATTGGAGACAGAGGCCCCCTTCGCTAGCTCCTGCCGTCGTTTACTGGTGCATCCACCCGCCCTTCAAACCCTACCGCAGGGCGCATGGCGTAGGATTTTAGCCTCGCGAGTAGATATATTGAGCCCCATCTTAACAATTGGACCTGATGATTTGCCTGATTTGCCTCTTGGCTTTCAAGGGGTCGGGGGGTTGAGGGAGGGATGACATGGAGGGGTGGATGGGTGGATGGGTGGGTGGGTAGGTGGGTGTGTGTGGTGGAAGGAGGCGTTAAGGTTGAGGTTGGGATATTGTTGATGTGTTGTTGGTTGCTGATCAATTGAACCTTTTTCAGCCTCATGCCTCACCAGTGCCAAACTGCCAGGGGGATGGGGATGGGGGGACCGGGGAGCCGCCAAACCCCATTTTCCAACGTGCATATGTCAAAGCCCGGCAGCGGGCCCCAGGCCAGAAAGGGGCGAAATTCTGCTGCACATGTGGGTTTATGTGAGGGGGAATTCTCTATGGGCGTGTTTGGGGATCTGTATGGGAGATGGGGGAGTGGCCAGGAATTTTTCCCATCTTTCCCACGCGGGTGGCAAAAAAGACACATGCTTCGGGACGGCGCCGCGGTGCATATGTGTCGATCTTGCGGGCTTAGCCAACCCGCTCTTCTTCTTTTCTTTGGTGTCTCTGCTTCTGTGTGGTGCGTGCGTGGGTGCCTGCCTGCCTCCCTGCCTGTGTACGGCGTATGCTGGCTGACATGGTATTTCTCCAACTGCGGGATTGGCAGAAGATGGGACGAAGGTAGCTTGGGATAGCTACTTTTGGCAGCTAAAGCTGGGGGTGCAAGGGGGTGGGCGGGTGGTGTGTGGTTGTGACAAGTCTGGTCGATCTTGCATGCATGGAGATACGTACCCCTTGTTCTCTCATCCCCCCTTCAGCAGCTAGCTACTTTACCATGTGGTCGTGCTCACCACCTCTCACCGTTGCGCGTGGCACGTAGCGCCCTTTTCGTTATCTGGCTAGCTTTCCTTGGCCGCTGTATTAGTCGGCGAGCTAATGCCCATAAAAGTCCACGGTGACCCATAGTATGCTTGATGATCGGTCCGCGTGACACGTTTGAGGTTAGGGCTGTGGTAACAGCCTCTGCTGGTGGTGATTTTAAGGTTAGAGCTAGGAGATGCGATTCCAGAATAGGGTCGCGATCCTCCAATCCACGCACCAAGGTAGGCACAGGCGTTCATGTCGGTGACCCCAAGGCGGGTCATAACCGCATCTGCAGTGCCAACAGCACCAGAGATCCGAGCAGCAGCGTTATGCTGCCGCCCGCCAGCCACAGGCAGGAGCTGCCGCGCATAGCGACCGCAATCTTGCAATTTGTCCAGGAGAGTTCCATCCGGGGAAACATGTCGTTCGACACGGAGAGGCTACCGAAGCATAGGCTGCAGTCGTGCCGGTTTACATCGGCGGTCTGACGTCAAAACTCAGTCCGAAGCTCGAGGCTATCTCGAGATACTCTGGGGATCGTAAAATCACAAGGGACTGCGCTTGTAGCAGAAGTTCAGTAGGTTTCGCAACGGTCAAACGGGGCCGACAACCTCCGTCCTGGTCTGACCAGTCGACAAGACCGCCCAGCGCTTCGCAAACGAGTGCACACACTCGCGTTACGTTGCCCTGGTCAGCGTGCCATTCTCCTATTCCCGCCTTGTGCTCGCTTCCATTGCCACGGGAAATGTTCCGCAATTATGATCGACGCTTTATTTTGGCGGCATCCTTCAGCACCCGTAGCGAGCCGTGGCGGGTCAGTAGTTTGAACGGTAAGTGACCATCGCGCCGAGCTTCCTGGTGTTCCAATCTCCGAGCTAAATCAATGTCGTTATCGTAGAGTTTGGCCTAGCAGTTGGTGCGCCGGAGTAAGCTGACCCTCAGAGGTCTTCACGAGAAATCCTAGTTGCTTCGTGAATGCTGTTTATGGCCACTCCGAAGAGGCTGAGATGGCCAGACCTGATCCACCTGCGGTCATCTGGCGCATTATGGGCGCAATGAACCAGGAGGACAGTAGATCCTGCAGATTCTGGACCTCGCCGCGGTGGGGCGCGGTGCGGTCTGCCATCTGGTGTTCGGTCGCCGTCGTCGGTAGATACTCAGGCACGGCGGTCCATCATCTGCGTGCGTTGCGAGTGATCTACAGGTGGCAAAAAGCTTGGCCTGGGAGATGGGGAACTCTGGTGCGTGGCAGGCCACAGATCAGATCGGACCAGTTCTTGGAAGTGATTTTGTCGCAAGCTTTGACCACCTGGCGGGAACAAGAGTGAGAACGAGAATGTTTGAGAGTGCGAAGGAGGCCGCGCCGGGCCTGTCGTGAGCTCCCTTCTGGGAAAAGCATATTCGGACTGGGGTTCCCGACAAGAGCCAAAAGAAGGTTTCACCCAAATCCCGTACCAAATCCCGCGCTACGGGTGCCACGCCAAGTCAGACGATCCCGAGCCAAGGAATCCCAAAAGACTGGACCTTAAAGTTTTCTAGAGGCTTGGGAGACAAGGGTGCCTGTCAGGTTCGGATACATCCCACCGTGGCTGGACATGTACCTCGTCGGCAGGGGAGGGGGTCGGCACAGATCCAGGGTAATTGGAGAACTGGGTACCGTTCTGGACCGAGTACATAGCACGTTCAGTACCACCAAACGCGCTCCGAATTCTCGTCCAAACTCTAACCCTCCACCCAGGCTGCAGGTCCATCTCCGGAGATGCGATCCCACGCTCTCGCAACCAGTGCTGCGGAGAGCGGGTACTACTGTACCCATGTACAGTTGTAGGTCACGGGAAATAACTATTGCTGAAACTCAAAGTCATCCCAGAGGGGCGAATGCCAAGGGTGTTGGCCTTGGCGACATGATACTTCCAATACGGCTCTCAGTCTCCACGCACACACAGGTGATGTCTCGCCAGCGTCCCCAATGTCCTTGATTGTGAGCAGGGGAGGCTGTGTCTGGAAGTGGCTGTTTGTTTCGAGCTGCAAGAGAGGACACACTAGTTAGGCCGTCCCTTGCCGTCCTGTCATCTCGTCTGTCGCAGCTGTCGTGGATCTTGGCTGAGTTTTGTTTATCCGACAGTTACAAGTGCCGTGAAGTTTACTTGGCCATTTTGTGCCTGTCAATCTGCTGGATACAGCTTCATCTGAATGTCATAGACAGCCTGACAGCAGTCATCCCCGCGCGTGAGCGCGGTCACGGGTTCTCGGCACACGTCAGTCAGTGGGACGGCATTGGTGATCGGAACGACGAAGAGTGTACAAGAACAAGCGTCTCTTGTTCGGAAAACAGGCCAGAACACAGACCAGAATCGTGTGCGTGCACGGCGGCCCCGGGGTGAGGGGTTGGGAAAGCGAAAAGGTTCCAGAAGACTTCGAAAGGTGTCAGACACGAAGTGGAGTATCCGCACTGCATCCCACGGTAGGTCAGGCATTCTGGTAAGGCTCGGATGGTACTCAAGACTGGCAGGTTACTCGGGAGGGGCCCAAGGACTTGCTCGGCAGCCAGAACCTTGTCTCTAACGGAGGGGAAACGGTGATGGCATTCCTGTCCGGGATTGAATGTCGGGGTTACGGCACGATAGTTTCGACAGCAGGCCACTATAAGGTTTCTAAGAGTTCATGACGCATTCGAAGCGAGACGGCCCGGGGATTGGCGTCAGAGGGTGCGGATAAGGGCATTGTTGGCAGGCCGGCAGCTGACCGGCTGCTATGTGGGATGAGAGCATTGATAGAATTCCGTGGAATCTGTCCTCCTTGAAGTGGCTACACTGAGCCGTGAAGGCCCCATCCAAGCCAGCTCGGCTTGTCCGACGACAGAGGTATTGTGTGCTAGGGCGACGCGGTACGACGAGTCGTCCTGGCGCATCGTCGGTCGACTGATGCGACAAGCGATGGGCAGACAGAGACAGGCAGGAGATAGCGGACGAGAGCGGACGAGAGCGATGTCTCGTTCGGAAGGGCCGATGCGGCGCAGAGCAGATAAGGTTCGAGCATATGCGGCAGCACAGGTCACAGGTGCAGCCACGAGACGAACGCAGCGTGGCAGCTGTCACCCACTGCCAGTTCGTGGTAGGTTGGAGAGGAGGTTGAGTTGAAACAAAGTACGGGTGCTAAGCCATGGGCAGAACTGCACGCCGATGGCTGCGTACGCACGCGTTCCAGACGTGATAGACCGGAGCGGCTGCATAGCCTCGGGGGGCTGCCAGGCCTTACTGGCTCCCGCGTCCCTGGCTCCCGCGTTGGCAAGGATGGGGGCGGCAGTGTACTGTCGCCAGGCCTTGGGAGTCGGGCTGTGGTTGGTGTTTTATGGCTTTGACGGCTGTGGTTGGTTGACTTCTCGCAGCCGCGCGTCTCGAGAGGCGGAGGGCCTGAAAAAGGCAGTTTCATCCAGGCATCTCGGCGGTGGCTGTAGTGATAGCAGTCCAGGTCAGTAATAGTAGCCCACAGAGGGAAAGAGAGAGAGAGAGAGAGAGAGAGAGAGAGCTGTTGCGCATTTAAGTTGGGTGACGGGTGCCTTGATGCATGATACTTCCCTGGAGGTGGACGAGTGTTGTCAAAGAGAATCGATAATTGTGTGGTCGAGGTGTGAATGCTGTGGTGGGAGAGCGGGGATCTGCAGGTTCCTGCAGGGGTATGCAGGCTTATAAGGCTGTCGATTGGCTTGGGATCGCCCCGCCAACAGTCTAAGTGCCGGGACGATGGCAGTTGAATGGCCCTCGTCAGCTGGAAACAGAAACAAAAATCAACAAGCCCAGCCAATATATGCAGCAGCAGAGATTGAGTATTGGACTCTGAGAAACGAAACATCCAACTTGCATGACTTGCAAGACACACACATACAGAGACTTCGAGATATTGATTGCATCCCATCCAAGAGAGTTCAAACCAGGCTGCTTCTCACACTACTTGGCTCCCTCTCAACTGTTCGCTCCTGCCCGCAGAACCGGCCGACCAGCTTAATCCCCATCTGAGCTAGGGGGGGGCCGCTCGACGTCATCGCGCTCCCGGCTTCCGGAACTGCTCTCGCCCCCAGCCGCAGCAATAACAGGCAGATATTCCCTTCACAGCCTCCCTCATACGACTTTGACATTGTATTGGTTCCGCCACTCGAGTCTCCAGCCTTCTGTCTTCTTTCACAAACATTCTCACAAACGCTATTGTTGTTGTATCAACAAACTAATCACTACTCCCCGTACTGCCCTGTGGTCGATCGCTCCACCAGGATTTTATACTCCACATACTTGCCGCTCAAACACCACAAGCAGCACAGACAAGCATCGCGAACCCACCCTACGCGTTCTCCGTGCCTCCACTTAGACACCTAGCTCGTCCTGTGCGTGTTGGGTACCGATCATCTCTACGCCAGCAAAGACACAAGCCCAGCCCCACCTCCAGACCGCCGCCATGGAGATCATTCAAATAGCCATCCGGGGCCTGCAACTCCTCTGGATCATCATCCTGACCGCCCTGCTCGGCAACGTCATCGCGACTAGCAACAATGGCTCCTTCGTCTCCGCCGCCGCCGTGAACTTCTCCATGTTCGTCACCGTCCTGGGCTGGCTCGTGACCATCTACGGCTTGGCTGTGGCCTTTGTCGAGTCGCTCGCCATCCCCATCGTGGTCATGGCCACCGACGCCCTGGTCGTGTTGTTCACCTTCATCGACGCCATCGTCCTGGCCGCCATGCTGGGTGTCCCTAACTGCGGCAAGGAGGATAACGAGAAGAAGTGCCGCGAGCTGCAGGCCAGCACCGTCTTCATGTGGTTCCTCTTTGGCACCTTCGCCGCGTCATTGGCCTTCGCGCTCCTGGGCTACCGGAGAGGTGGTGGTTCGGTAAGGTCGGGTGGCCCTCACATGGCACAGGTTAGGGTCTAAGCACCATGAACGGTTTCCAAGGACCGTCATGCTGAGCGCGATCGTCACGAAGATTATGACGGTCATGGGCATGGGTAAATTACGACGGGACGGATGGGATGGAAGGTTGGCAAAATCTGGGATGGTATATTTTAAGCCTCGGATGGGACGGGGAACAGTGCTGGGCACCAAAATGGTCGCATACAGGCGGCTGGGGTTTTGATGGCGTTAAGGGTACAAGTCGGAAAGGTCATACAGGCCGCGTGCCTGCGTGTGGCCAACTATTTGCACATGTGTAACGAGTACCGGATATGTGCTTCTGATTGATTGAATTAGAGATACTGAGAGATATAGTAATGGACTTGCGAGGTTCATGCCGGACCAGAAATAGTGTCATCGCGTGCATGCTTACGACTTGTTCCGCAACGATCTGCAGGACAATTCGACATGTCGCGGACGTCGATGTGAGAAATCTTTGTGCTGGAGAATATGCAGACAAGGGCCTGCTAGCGGATGGAACGGCGAAGCACAGTCTCGTCTCAAGACATCCCCCAAAAACAATAGTGTCCTCTTGTAGCCCATTTACTGCGGCTGTAATTGAAGTATTTTGTCAGGAGCAACGGACTCCAGATCTCATCATTCTGGCGTATGATATGTCTTCATTGCCCCCGGTAGGTACAGACAATTGTGTGACAACACGCTATGTTTCCCTTCCTGGGTTTTGGTGGCACCCAAATTCGCACATCATCAAGTCTTCCATAAGATGCCGTGCTCTGATGCCCATATGATCCAACAGGTCAGGGTCAAACATAGATCGGCCACGTCCTCAGGACCTCAAATATCCAGCACACATCTGGCCCAGCACGAGTGTTTGCCTCATGCTACGTACGCCGCACATGGCCGTCCGACTTACTCCATTCCGCATACGATAATGAGGGGTCCAGGACCGTCCATGTCCGTGTCACGTTCTCGAAGCATCCGTTAGGAGCTCATCATAATGTAGCAGCCGCCTCAACAGCGCCCGTCGCCGCCCATGTCTTCTTGTTCGTCCACCGTACCTCGACGTTGTGTGCCCACTCCATGTACCTCGCCCAGCCTGTTGGATGGCCTTGTGTTAGCAAACAGAACGTTGCCCGGCGGTGGCCCAGTCCCATCTCGTCCGTCGGGGACGAGTAGGGGAACGGGGAACGGCGGCTGCCGACGTACTCCAATAAGCAAACTTCCTGCCGAGGTACTTGCCCGCGAAGGGCACGACGACCATGGTCAGCAGCAGCTGGATCTGCTCCAAGCTCTCCTCCCACTCCTTCTGCGCGTCGCTTGGGCTCTCGCTGGCCTCGGAGCTCAGCAGGTCGCTTGATATCGAGGGCAGGGAGTCGAGGTCCTCGTCGTGGCTTTCTGAGGCGGCCATGTCGGATATCACGTATGAGTCGGAGGTGGACATGCTGTCTGAGGGTGGTGAGGGAAGGTATGCGGCGGGAGAGGTCGGAGGCGGGATGGGCGAGCTGGTGACGTAGAACCAGGGGCCTCGGAGCTTGGGTCGGGCGGGTTCGTGCCCCGGTTGATCGGTGCAAATGCAATGACTGTGTGCACCCTGGCCGGAGCGATATGTAGGATGGTTCAACCAGTCGTCTGGGTGACAGCAAGTGCAGTCGTTGGGGATAGCAAGGAGTGGATCGAAGCAGTGCTTGGCTAAGAGCATGCGGCTGTTCGTTCACGAACTACGCCCGGTCCCGTCTGCGTTGTCCGTCGCCAGAACCAGGGCAGGCAGATGCCGAGGTCGGGTTAGAGTGCTAGGCGTGCTGTCCGTCGAGCTAGCGGCCTGGTAGGCTAGCTGGCTGGGCACCAGGGTGCTGTTTCAGCATCCCGCCCGTCCAGTAGGGGATTCTCTAGAGCCTTCTCAGCAGGTCAGCTGACTCTCTGACTCTCTTGCCTGGGTTCCCTCAGGACTCAGAGCTTGGAGTCACTCTCACAGGGTGTCTGTTGGGCGGGACATTTCGTCATTAGGAGGAACGATTTTACAGTAGACAAGCTTGCTGTACCCCGAACTCCATCAACCGATCTACTCTTACTCATAGCAATCTGTGTGCCCCTCCTCATTCATCGGCATCCGACTCATCGAATACTCGCCTCTGCACACACCCACAAAAAGATCACAATAAAGACACACCCACGCCCGCCTAGTACGCACAAGGCTGCCTGCCTGTCAACCGACAAAAAAGGATACCACCACAGTTCACTGTTGGATTCAATCGAATATCTCTGCCTGCCAGCTAGCCAAGCCCGACCTTCAGTCACAAACAGAACCAGAGGCACGGCTTTGAGTGCTGCCGAACATTAAAAAATGGCGAGCGAGGTACGTTCCGAGAGCTATTCCGGATAGCGGATGATAGAATGGCGGTTGCCCCTCCCTTTGCCTGCACCTTTTGCCCATGCCTTGCTTGCACTGCATGACTGCTCGAGTCGAGGCAGCTCTTCCCGAACCCACGTCTTCCCCGCGACGAGGAAGAAGCTCAGGCTCTGCCTCCGGCTCAAGCTCTGGCTCAGGCACTGGCTCAGGCACTGGACAAAGAGGAATGCGCGAGAGTGCCCACTCTACCGTGGTAGTCACTTGCACTGCAGCAAATAGCAGCGCAGCTAGCCCTTAGAGGTTCCCCTGCTCCAGCCCAGGCCAGACTCCAGTTACGGGCAGCCCTGGCCACCCCTGCCCAGTCGCTTGCCTAGCCCCGCCAAAAAAAGCAGGCCGTTGCGGTTGACTCACTCCACACATCATCAACACCTGTCGTCTTTCAACCGACTACCCTACCCTTTGACTGCGTCTTTGCAGCACAAACTGGTCTCCCTTGTCTTTCCCCTACCTCTTATCGTCAACGAGCCAGATTCGAATCGAAATCTCCACCCGTTCCCATACTAAACCTCCGCCTGCAGGACCAGCCCCCCTCGCGAAGAGGATCGCGTACCAAATCCGTCGCATTCACCGAAGAGAAACTCGTCGTCAGTGCCGACGGCAGCGTTGAAATCATGGCTACTCCAAACGAGGAGAAGGACACCGCCTTGGTAAGTCACGATGCTCGCTTCGCACGCCCTGTCAATGCCGCCAGGGGCCTAGGCGAGGAAGCTGTTTGCTGACATCCCGCACAGTCTCACAGTCCGTCTACCGAGCCACTATCAGAGACCCTCGCGTCGACTAATCCCTCCGCAGCTACCGCCCCCGCCGAGACCGAGACCCCTCCCCCCGAGGCTGGTGACGATGGCCTTGACCTCGGTCTGATGAAGAAGAAGAAGAAGAAGACGGTCAAGATTGCCGACGACGCGGAGCCCGCTGCAGATGACGGCGCTGGTGACGGCGAGGCCGCACTTGGTAAATCCAAGCACCCACCCACGCGACATCACTTTGCTAGGCCGACATGGCTGACGTAGTTGGGAACAGACCTGGGAATCAAGAAGAAGAAGAAGAAGAAGGTGGCCAAGGAGGGCGATGACGACTTCGCGGCCAAGCTTGCTGCCCTCGACCTCGACAAGGAGAGTGGCGAGGCCGCCAGCGAAGAGCAAGCCCAGGAGGGTGACATGTAAGTGTTTCCTCGCAGCACCGTCTCGGCCCTATGGCCTCGTGGCGGACCATCAACTTGTTCCCAGCCTGGTGCATGAGAGCACAGCTACTGGGACCGTGCCCTGTGACGCGTCACTAACGAATTTGATCGTCGTAGGAAGCAAGGCACTGGCATCTGGACCCACGATGAGACAGCGCCCATCAAATACGACCTCCTCCTGGTATGTGAAGATTTTTGATCTCGTTGCCTGTGGGCATCACATGTTGACTAACATGCGTTGCAGAGCCGATTCTTCAGCCTCCTCTCCGAGAAGAACCCCGACCACGCCACCGGAGCTGCCAAGAGCTACAAGATCCCACCGCCCCAATGCATGCGTGAAGGCAACAAGAAGACCATCTTCGCCAACCTCCCAGAGATCTGCAAGCGTATGAAGCGGTCCGAGGAGCACGTCACCACATTCTTGTTCGCCGAACTGGGTACCAGCGGCTCCACCGCAGGTACTGGTGGTCTGGTTATCAAGGGTCGTTTCCAGGCAAAGCAGCTGGAGAACGTGCTGCGAAAGTACATCATCGAATACGTGTCGTGCAAGACATGCCGGTCGCCCGACACAGAGCTGAGCAAGGGAGAGAACCGTCTGTCCTTCGTCACCTGCAACTCGTGTGGATCCAGGCGGTCGGTTGCCGCTATCAAGACTGGTTTCTCTGCCCAGATCGGAAAGAGAAGGAAGATGCGGGCGTAGTTTGGTCATTTGCTCGCTGGCTGGACATTTTTCTCAGATGCTACATAGAGGCCATGAAGTAATGCCGACAAAATTTGACGTCTTTGAACCTGAACCAGACTTTGTGATTATCCTTACATTGGCGCTTCCATGATGCGCAGTGATCTTATCCCGTTCCCTGACAAGGCCATCGTATTCTTCGCACTCTGCCCCTGGCATGAGAGCACGGGCTGTCCCCTGCCTGAGCACTGGTTATGGAGCTGGTGGTCGTTGTTGCGGCTCAGGGCCTCCCGTCCTGGGGCACAGCGGAGCAGGGGTTTGCCTGCCGCAGCACCCCAGCAATTAACTTATAGATGACGGCATGTGCAATACCCTTTTTGATAGCTCCCGCGCGGGTGAGAGCTTCAGTTGTTTTCACGGTGCATCACCTGAAAATCCGTTCAATCTCACATCCAACATGCTGGCCTCACGCTTCAGAGTAGCAAACCAATTGCGCCGGTCAGTGGTGACCAGGGGCATCACAACCTTGTCCAACAACCCAGACATTGTAGGCGCAGTGCTTTCCTGCAGTCTCACACTCTCCTCGCTCATCCACTACGATGTTGAACGTCGTACCTTCAACACATGGATATCTATATGACCTCGATTATCTTCCACCGCTTGTATTCTTGTTTTTTTTCACACTATGAAAACTGAGCCAATAACTCACCCACCCTATCCGTCCCGCAAAATATTATATACATAAGAAACAGACAGGCTAACACACCCAACTCAGAAAGTCTTCCCCAACCCTGGAGCGTCGCCCTCCTCCTCCTACCTGTTGACCTACCTATCAACGGAGCCACCCAACCCGAACCTCGCCATCGGGACGACGACCGAGGTCCCGCCGACACCGCGCTCGTTCCGCGAGAACGGCCGCTTCCTGGGTATCCTGAACGAGGTCCTTGCCGCCCACGCGCACCTCGACCAGGACCTCCGCGCCGCGGCGCAGGCGTTTGCCAGCCCCGGCGGCGTCAACCTCGGCGGCGGGATGATGAGGGGCAAAGGGAAGCGGAGGGGCGGGTCGGACGGTGCAGGGGGCGCGAGTGACCAGGGCGGTGCTGGGGGTGGAGGTGCTGGGGGTTGGGTGCATCTGAGTGATGTGAGTTCATGCTATGACCGTGTTATGTTTTCGCGCATGTGGATCACCTTAATTTCTTTTACTGACGCTATGGTGAACAGAGGCGGAACCCTCCAGACTTTGGAAGGATAGCATGGTGAGTCTAGCCCGCACTAAATCATAACCCTCACTTGTTTTGGCGGGAAAAGAAGCTGACTACTGTGATAAGGCCTGAGGACATATTTGGCAGTGTCCAGGTCGACAGCAAGGGTAATATCGAGGGCAACTTCCAGACGAGCGGGACCTACAGGATAGTGACAAATGAGGGAATGTGAGTTGAACCTGCTCCCAAGTTTGCTTTTTGAACAGTGATGATGGCTGACTAGGATCTGAACTTTTTCAGACTGGGCCTGAGCCCTTTTCTGACCGAGAAGCTCATTTCAAGGTTACGGGAGGAGGAAGCGAAGGAGCGGACATCATGAAGGCAGGCTGGCCTTCTTTTTCAGGGCTGCTTTTTAGGCACAGCACAACATTGGCCCCGTGTCTATCATTAAGGACAATCCACTATCGACTTTCCACGAGTGGGGTGTTGTCGTCTCCATGACTGCAAAATTAGTGTAGCATGAACAAGACTGTATAATATTCACTGAGCCGGAGAATGGGGGATCACTGCCCTAGCAAGATTGTAAAATTCATCGGATCACCTGCCTTCCGCTCTGACCAAAAGACCCGGAGGCCCTCATATTGTAGTCAACTCCGATAACAAGTCAGTCTTCACCCATATGGACACATGTATTCTCTCAGCACTCGCTGTCACCCTTGTCTTACAAAGTCCGAGGCTCGCATGCAGTGCAAGTGCTTATCGAGCCCTCCTACTGGACGATGACCGTCTCATTCTTGAGCTGGGGTATAAGACTATCAACAGCCACTGTGCTGATCCCCAATCAATTGCTTAAAGCTCGCATTTGGAGACCGGCGCAAGGGTTCGTTCAGGGAACTGCAGAAACCCCGCAGCAGGGTGCCATTGGTTACCGGCCATTTGAGACATGGCATAAATACACAACGTGGTATCCTGTCAGATTCACATTGCCTATGTCTGCTTATGAACTTTGGTACCCATCACCACTCAACAATGTCTTCCAAATTCGGCATATCGACATCAAATGTTGAAGGTAGCGCTGTCAGGCCAACTGCCCCAGTCGAGGTTGCAAATACCACCGCAGTGTACGAGAAATATGGAACCCAATATGACGAGCTGGACATGGACCGCATGGGAAAGTTACAGGAACTAAGGGTAAGTACATGGACTCCAGGATATACAGGCAAAATATAAGGATTCTGATATATCCCGAACAGCGGAACTTCAAGTTCATGACCATTTTCGGCTATGCTGTAATTCTTGGGTCCACCTGGGAATTTGCTCTAATGTTCATTATCTCCCAGTCCGCTGTATTGAACACATACTGACCCATATGTAGCATCATCGGAATATCGCTTAGCAACGGTGGAACAGCTGGTGGTATTTGGATGTTCCTTACCGTTTGCTTCGGCATGTTTTTCGTCATGCTCTCGATGGCTGAGATGGCATCAATGTAGGCAAGGCACACAAGATTCTCTAGTCTGGGACTGATAATTGATCGACGAAGGGCACCCACGTCCGGGGGACAGTATCACTGGGTTTCCGAACTGGCGCCAAAACAGCACCAGAAGTTTCTTAGTTACCTCGTTGGTCCGTCGCCCCTCAGTTCTAGTCCCAATAACAAAGCTGACACAAAAGACTTAGGCTGGATGTGTGTTATTGGATGGCAAGCCGGTATGGCTACAGTTGCTCTTGCTACTACGCAACAACTTCAGGGCCTGATAACGCTGAATCTGCCGTCCTATATGGCCCAAGGATGGCATGGCACTCTCTTCAGCATTGCAATGACGTTGTTCGCCATCGTACTGAACACCGTATTCGTCAACAAACTTCCTGCCATCGAAGTCCTCGGCTTAGTACTGCACGTCTCTGCATTTGTGGCCTTTGTTGTCGTATTATGGACCATGGGCCCATACTCTGACCCAAAGACGGTCTGGACCAAGTTCGAGGACAACAGTGGATGGGGAAGTATCGGCCTATCGACTCTTATTGGTATCCTCGGACCCATCATAACACTTATTGGCTCGGACTCTTCGTGTCACTTGGCCGAGGAACTAAGAGATGCAGCTTGGGTGCTCCCAAGAGCTATGGTCGCCACCGCTCTGATAAATTACGCCCTCGGCTTTGTAATGACTGTCACCGTCATGTCCAACCTGGGGAATGACGTGTCTGCGATCCTTTCAACAAGTCTTGGACAGCCATGGATCCAAGTACTGTACAACGCGACAGGATCCAAAGCTGGAACGTCGGTACTAACCGCTGTTGTCTGGATCCTGATGCTATTTTGCTGCGTCAACCAGGTCACTACCTCGTCACGCCAGCTCTTCGCATTTGCCCGTGATAGGGGACTTCCCTTCTCACCATTCCTAGCCTATGTAAGATGCACACGTTCGGTTCTTTTCATCAGTAACCACCCATGACTAACCCTTGAACAGGTTCGCCCGGGCTGGGATGTTCCCGTGAATGCAGTTCTAGTAACGCTGCTCTGCACAATTTTGCTCTCACTCATCATCATTGGATCGACAATCGCATTCAACGTCATCACGTCTCTCAGCCAAATAGGGCTCGTTTCCTCTTACATCATTGTAATTGCCTGTATGTTTGCGAAGCGAATCAAAGGCGAAGCCCTCCTGCCTTCTCGGTTCAGTCTTGGCAAACTCGGATTTCTGGTCAACGGCTTGGCTCTCTCATTTCTGGGGTTGGCATTTGTCTTTTTATTCTTTCCGGCGGCACCAGATCCGACTCCAGCTAGTATGAACTGGAGTTGTCTTCTCTTTGGTTTCATCCTTGGCTTTTCACTGATTTATTATTGGATTTGGGGAAGACATGTGTATGTTGGGCCGGTGGAATACATTAAGAACCGATAGTAGCGAGCTTATTAGGTGTCTAGGTTTGGCGTCTTAGTCATTTGTCATCGACTTACACTGCATATGGTCCCGCGCGGCTCGGCTTTGGCCGCGGAGCGGCTCACATCATCAACCGCATAGCAATTAATCAGCCCTGGCCCCAGCATACACGCTCCTATATATCCTTCCAAAGCACGATTTCAAGAACAACAGTCTCTATACTCCACCATCAGTATACACTATGTCGACTCAACGCCCAATTCTCATTTCCGGCGCAGGCCTTGCCTCCCTACTTCTCGCCCAATCCCTCCGCCGCAGCGGCATCCCTTTCCGCGTCTATGAGCGCGATGCATCTCTTAAATTCCGTGGCCAAGGGTACAGGCTGCGTCTGTCAAACGAGGGCCTAGATGCCATTGAATCTGTTCTGGGGCCCGAGGATTTTGCACGCTTCTACGACAAGTGCGGCAAGACAGGTGGCGCTGGATTCACCGGTCTCGATGCTATCACCGGAGAGCCAGCAGATGGTCTGGTAGGCGGGCCCAGGCAACAGCTCACAAGTCGGGATAGCAAGACGGTGGGCATCGCAAGAGGAGAGATGCGCCAGCTCTTCTTTGAAGGGCTGGAGGACCACGTTGAGTTTCAGAAGCAAGTCACGGGGTATGAGTTGGTAGACGGGGGTGTCCGAGCAGTGTTTTCAGATGGGACCAAGTCGGAAGTAGGCGAGATGCTGGTTGGCGGGGAAGGCATCAAGTCCAGGGTAGCGAAGCAAGTCTCCGGCGGCCGGCTGGTGGTCTACGATACGGGCGCACGCGGCATCCACGGTCAGGCGCCGACGGGCGCTTTCAAGGGTCTAAATGAGGGCGTCTTTATGATTACAGACCACTCGAAAGGGAAAGACTCAAGGGTTGGCATAATCACAAACGTGCGCCCGAACGACATCGACAACCCGGATGTCGAATATGGCTGGACAATGGCGGGACCACCAGGTCTGATTAAGGCACCCAACGACGACTACAGCATCGTGGGAGACACGGCAGCGGACTTGGCCAAGAAGCTCACAGAAAACTGGCACGAGAAGTTCCGACCGTTGTTCGAACAAATGAACACCAAGGAAGCCGCGTTCTGGAAGATCACCTGTTCGACACCTTCGGGGGTTCCAGAGTGGCCAAATGAGCCTCGCGTGACGGTCATTGGAGACGCGGCGCACTCGATGACACCAGCCGGTGGTATTGGGGCCAACACTGCCGTTCAAGATTCGGCGCTGCTCGGCCGTTTGTTGAAGGAGGCAAATGGGTGGAAGGAGGGTATCACCGCTGAATATGAGAAGCGCATGCGGGTATACGGGAGTGAGGCTGTTGCAAAGAGCTACGGGCTTGCTACCGACGGCTTCCAGATTAAGATCGTGGAGGGAGAGACTCCAATAATCTCAGTGTGATTACATGGTTTGCTAGATGGTGGCAGAATATAGAGCATCCTGGACGATAATCATTGGGGCTCTTGGCCCAACTAAAGGCAGAGTAAATTATAAAGAATTGACTTTCTACGATTTGGCCTAGAAATTTTACGCTGGTTGGCAACAAAAAGACGAAAATTACTAAGAGTCGAAATATGCGAATACATACTGGCGCGATGACCTGAGAATATGATTGTCACGAGCTGCTCTCACATCGCCAAGGCTATCTGTGTGAGACTTCAAGGCACTCAAATCATTCGGCCAGAATTCTGTTCTAGTCTCATTACTTCTCTCCATCTTTTCTGCTTATGGCAAATGAGACCTCGCCGTGGACTTTTTCCAAGTACACCTTTGATGACTCCAGCCCATCTTCTTTCAGCCTGGCCTGGAATTCGTCATCCCCAGCCTGTGCCGCGTGTTTGAGGTATCCCAAAACATCGCCCGTGGCGACTTGAGCCACAGCACTCCAGCTAGCGCCCAGTCTTGACGAAGTCGTGTTTCGGAGGAACAGTGAGACACAGTAAGCCACGAGGATACAGTGGAATGTGACAGTGAGCACGACCACTATAAATCCAGCACAGCCAACAGGAACTTGGGCCGGCTTGAAGAAGGACAATTCGGCTTGTGTCCACTTATCAAACTGGCTCATCTGATCATAGTACACCATGCTACTAAGCAGAGTGATCATTGTCTGGAGAGCAAACGCAATGGAACCGTTTGTTCTGAGGATCTCTTGAAAAAGCCATTGCTGTGACAGTCAGAGTTAGCCATCGAAGAATGAGAGGACTAGCTTGTACTTGATCAAGGCGAAACAAGGAACAGTGTGGCCAAATGGGTTCGTCACATGTCATGATCTGTGGCCCCTTAAGCGTCGTCAAAGCCACAGATAAGAGCTCGTAGATGGATAGACAGTGTAGATCCAAGGGATGTGCTTACATGCATGACATCAATTTCATCACAATCAGTGCAATACCCATACGAGCTTAAGATACCGGTCCTAGTGTGTGCGGTCGTTGAGCCCAGGTCTGTGGCCGAGCGGAGAAGCCACGACAACGCAGTGTATTCCGTATAATTTTCTTGTGCTACCACTTGCCACTGTTGTTTTTCGAGCTCTAATATTCCACGCCTGTCTAGAGGTAGATTTGAATCCTGACCCATGGCGTAACGTAGTTCTGCAAAACTGTAGGTGGATGTTTCTCGGTCGAAAACTGGCTCTAAGCGCGATTCTGTCCTGTTCGACTGACTCGAGATGTGAACATCAATGTCAGCGAAATCGAATGCCGCATAGCATATTGAAGCGCTGAAATTGAGCCCGCCTGGATAAGACACGTCCAGCCACTCGCCTCTCTCGTCGAAGTCTGGGCTCCACGTAGGGTACGGGAAGCCGCCAGTAGACCCAGGGGTGGTATTAAGGAAGAGGTACGGCTTGGCGTAAACAGAAGCTTCTTCCATCTGCGACGGGTCAAAGAATTCACTGACCAAGCCACCCAGATTTTGGTCATCATGTTCACTTTGCCAAAGCTGACAGATTGCGATCTGCCACTCGGAACGTGGAGTTGAGGGTATCCGTACCTCAACATGATCACCAACCCCCTCCCAGCCGAGGATACAATCAAAGTCTTTCGATCGATCCTTGAAGAGATCAGTAGCTTCAGAGCTTCCAGTGCTGTTGTTGTTACCAAAAGTGGCATTTGCAAGCCGCGGTGTGTTCCTAGACGGCTCCAGGGACCCTTGGAATCTCACCCTTCCGAGTCCATCGCCGAAACCCAGCGTTACATTCTTGAACTGCGGCGCTTGACAGCTAACCCTGGCGTCCAATACCGTCGCTTTTCCTTTGTAAGATTCTAAGTTTTCTCGGTCTTGCGCTGTACGGAAAGGTAAGAACGCTCGCAGGGTGACACCTGTATCGCTGACGCCTTCTGCCTCGTAAGGAGGCTCCGTATACTCGGCGAATGATGCATACTGTGAAATTTTCCTATTCCATGCTCCCGCGGTTGGTTGAATGAAATGACTGGAGCCAATGAAAGACCCATTTACCCAGTCAGTGTAATGCAGATTATAAGGCAAGTTGATTGTGGAGGCCAGACCGGTAGTTGACCTTATAGATACGTCGGTAAGCAGTATCAGCACAAGAAATTGGCCAAGGCACCAAAGTGCAGCGGTTGAAAAGACAAGGAGGGTAATGAAGTGCCAAGCGTCTCGGTACTGTCCACGAGTGATATATTGCCAGGCCATGACAAAGGCTCCCGTGCTGGAGGCTGTAGCGCGCATGACGCTCACAGAGGCGACATCGCTAATCACTACATGGCAGGACTCCAAAGCCAGTGATGCAATGATGGCGGTGATGACGCCGAGCTGCAGCATCATTACTTGCTGAATAACCCCGGTGCAAATGGAAATGGCCTTAGACAACCAATTCCTGGCTGTGATCTCCTTCCACGCTGGAATGCCCGGATTGCCGAACCAAAGGAATGCCAGTGTTCCGACCGCTGCACATAAGAGGATCGAGCCGGAGATGAGGATGAATATCGCAAAAGTGCCGAGTTTGTCTTTCCATGAGCATGCCTTGGGAGGCACAGGCTTTTGTGTGTCTTGACCTGCCTCATCGGGATTGCATCTGTGAGATGGCGCAGTGGAAGACTTCGAAGCATACGCGGACCGAGTCCGCATAGTGTCTTGAATCCTCAGCAGAGTTCTCTGGTCTTCGAGGGCAGAATTCTGCTGAAGCAGCGGCTGATCTTGAGGTGCCTGACGCCTTGTCGAGCCGTCTTGGTCGTTGGGAGATGGGCACAGTGTAACAGTAGATGCATCATCTTTCGAGACTCTTTCGGTTGTTCCCCTGCTCAGAGAACGACACCTGGAAAATTGAGGAAGAATACAGCAGTCGCGATGGTCGAGGTCATTCTGCGTTCTCCCGCGCGAGCCCGAAGCATTGAGCAAGCCCGGCTCCACTGGTAGATTGCTCGGGGTCATTTTGATTATCGTCGGAACCCACTGCCAGTGGTGAATTTTTGACTAAAATCCTGAGTTCAGAGCCTGCATTGATCAGCTCAGGATTTTAACGCGCGCCATGAGTTCGCAGAAATTTTTTTCGTTCGCTTGGAGCTGAGTGACGTGCTGTGTGCAGGCGCAGTCAGTGTTGTTTGTGTTTCCCACAGCCCCTTGTAGGACGTTGTACAATACTATCCCCTCCTTTAGATTTCTGGGTGTAGGTGTGACAAACAGCCCCCAATGTTGCAATCCAATGATAAATGGCCTGATTTAGGGCATACTGGCTGTGTATGGCTTCGGCCGACACGGAGTTGGAACGAAACCAATCAAGGCTTAATGAATGGCGAAGCACAAGATCTTTCAGCGCTCAGTGGAGGCCAAAACTGACTATCACTGGATAATCACCTATCAATTGGCTTGCAGACCTTCAAGTCGTTTGTGTCTGATCATCTCCTTCAGTCTTCCCGGACACTTGCTCCCCGAGCTTGGGTCATCTCACCCATCTACAGCCTGCTCAATACACTACGTTCATCAAAGCTTCGCACATATGTTAGTGGTGGGCCAGCATGTAATTAGAAGCACTTGAGGTCTTTGGATAGCCTCATTTGCCAGTCGACTATCGGCAAAACCGTATCTTTGAGCGCGTGTTGCAGTATTGGTGCACTTCTATGGTTTTACTGGGCGATGCTCGAGACAATCAATGTGTTTTCTGTCCACGAAAGTGCAACTCTTTTTGAGGGGGTTGGGGGATGGACACATTACCCGGGAACATGTCACCGGGATACGCCATTTGTAACTTCCCTTGCACTCCTAGTCATGACCGTTTTGCCCAGCGTGGGGCTGCAGGTATAGTGCCGCGTGATGAGTGATGAGGACAAGCGCTCACATCGTCCGCACCGAGTGGGAGTTGGGACGTGGGGTTGCCCATACAGACGCCGTTGCCGCGTGCAGCGCGGGATGTAGAGTCAGATAATGTTTCCGAGGGTCGAGGAGCAAGGTTGGCATGGTATGGTACAGTAGGGCTGCTGACCATTACCGAATATGCGGACTAAGTAAGTGTAGTAACATGGAGGCAGGCTATTTAGTTTATAGTCTCGTCCTCCGCCCTACCTGTGTGTACGTTGGTGTCAAGGGCGTGTCTTCTCATCACAATGACAACATTCTAACGGGCTGATTACATTTTATCACAAGCCTCAAACCAGTCACACCATTGACTCGAACCACGGTCACAAATAGCCCGCTGCTGTGTACTGTCGCAAATCACCGTCCGCATTACTAATCCAGAGCCCAATTTAGCCAGACGGGCCCAGCAGTCCCTTCATCGGACCCCTCCCCAGGGCCCGTTCTCGCCCCTCAGATCCGGACGGGAACCCCCACCATGCCACTACCCAGGCCAACCTCGACCCGAAGTTTCTTTGAAAGGCTCAAGAAGTTCGTCCAAGCATTGATTGACCTCATCCGCCCGAAAAAGCATAAACAACCACCCTCGAGAAACCACAGTACCATGGCAAAACAGCTGGTGCTCTCCACTGGGTAAGACGGCATGTTCCATTTCCCCTTCACAAGAGACGTCATCGATTGTGTTACACTGCCCAGAAAAACCGCAGTCTCCAACAGGCGCCCGCACCGCACTGCACCGCAGACACATGCTAATTTTCCGGCGCCCCGTCGCATCGCAGTAACATCGTATCCGGCGGCCCCTCCATCATCCGCAAGCCGGGCGCATACCGCTCTAACCTCGAGCTCACAAACTCGCTGCGCAGCAACTTCCTCGCCGCCAAGCAGGAGTACGCATCAGCAACACCGAATGGCACCGCCAACGGCCACGCCAACGGCAGCGCAGCGAACGGCTCTGCCGTAGCCGGGGCGACCCCCAACGGCATAGCCGACGATGCCGCCGCAGTAGACACAACACAAACGACCACCACAAAACAACCCATCCCTCTGCCCTCGTGGACGTCACAGGACTCCTCTGACGGAACAATCTACATCCCCCGCATAGACTGGTCGCCCGACGTCACGGGCCTGCAGGAGGACCCCTCGCAGTACGACATCACGGTCAAGATCTTCTACCTGCCCACCTCGGACGTGGCGTCGCGGGCCGCCTACACGCGGCGGGCGCTGTCGCTGGTCCTCAAGGAGCTCGGCGTCTCGTCCGTGTCGCTGCTGATCGCCTCCTTCCCGGGCATGTCGTTCGAGGGCGACTGCGAGTGGGAGGCCGACAAGCTGAACGCGTCCCAGGGCGACGACGGCTCCGAGCTGGCCACCTGGGCCAGCGCTCTCGAGCCCCTCCACGACGAGGGGCTGGCGCGCCAGCTGGGCATCGCCGAGTTCGGGAGCGAGAAGCTGGGCCGGTTTTTGGCCGGCGCCCGCGTAAAGCCTGCTGTTGACCAGATCAATATCCGCAACTGCTGTAACGTGCCCCCGCCGCTCGTCAGTCTCGCCCGCGCGGAAGGAATCGAGCTTTTTGTCCACAGTGACTGCACCGATATCCTGCCCAAGGGCACCCTGCGCGAGTTGCTCGGCCACGGTATTAGGGGCGCTGCAGTCCTGGCTGATCCGGCCGAGGGTGTTCATGAGGGTCTTGATGGTGACCTGACGCCCCAATGGGTTGTTAAATATACGGCTGTGGTTAGGGACCGTGGCGTTATCGAGAATAAGGGTTATTTCGCCGGAGCTGGGCTCGTGGAGGAGTAGCAATGGTTGTGAAGGATGGTATGGGTCAGTCAAACCGGTGTTTTGTTTGGTGAACTCGAGAGAAAGGAAGTTTGCTGTGTTTGGGGGCTTCCTGACCCTCGCGGGTGGCATTATCAGCAGCTCGTGGTTGCTTGATGCTCGTCATGGCGGTCTCGTGCTCCACCATGCGACGAGGCACGATTGTGAATACGGCGATAGAAGGCGCAAGGGAAGACACATATAAATCACATTCTGCAAGCGAGTTATCAAGTCAAGCAATAAGAGTTCCTCCCAAGGGGCCTTGCCTCTTCTGTGTCTTCTTCCTGCCTGCTGGGGCTCGAATGTACATGTCTTGCTCGATAGCCAGCGACCTTCACAAGGCAGCTTATGCGGACAAGTGTAGTCGAAGACGGTAATTCATCCCACGCTGACCTGGTTCTTGACGAGGTCGCGGCGTGCTGAACCCGCCTGGCTTGGACTGGGGGATCGCGGCGACTCGGCCGACAGCAGTGTTGCTGGCGTTCATGCGTATTCGGCCTCGAGCCCATCATTTTGAGCGACTGGTTGCGTAAGGTGATTCAGATCACCAGGCGACAACCAATGGCAGCATTCGATCACCCCAGCATGCTTCGCTTCCGCCCGCGCATCCGCACGTCCTCCAGCTTCCTCAGCACCGGCTTCGACCCCTTGAACGCCCCAGCATAGCCCGCAAGCACCTCGCCGAACAGCTTCTCTGTACGCGGGTGGGTGCTCAGGAACGCGCGCTCCAGCACGTACAGGTCGACGGCGCGGTCCTCCTCACTCGAACTCTGGCTCGCGAGGCCAAAGTCGATGATGACGATCTGACCCTCCAGTATAGAGCCCTCCCCACTGTCTTGGTCGCCGTCCCCGCTAGCGGCCGGCCGCAGCATCATGTTGCTCGTCGTCAGGTCGCCGTGGACAATACCCGCAGCATGCAGCGCGCCGACCGCAGCACCAACCCGCCTCATCAGCGCGACCAGCTCCGAGTTGCCCTTATCCCCACCGTCCTCCCCGGCGCGCAGCACCTCATCCTCGGTCTTGTCGCCCAGCCACGCGTTGACGCGCGCGCGCACGGGCTGGCCCAGCACCCACTCGATCATCATCCAGCCCGCGGCCTCGTCGACGCAGTAGACGGCGGGGACGGGGACGCCCTCGCGGCGGGCTTTGGCGAGGATGCGGGCCTCGGCCAGGATGCGCTGGCGCGTCAGGCGGGCGTCGAGGATGGGGTGGCGGTAGGGTTTTGAGGGGCGGTACTTGAGGGCGCAGGGGAGCGTGGGGGACAGGTAGGAGGTCTTGTACAGCAGGCCCTCGGCGCCCTGGGTTATCAGCTCGGGCGGGCTGGAGCTGCCGTGCGTGAGGACGCGCGGGAGGGGGATCGGGGTCTGCCCCGCCATGGTGGGCGTGGTACTGTTCGAGCTGGAGGGCTGGGGGTTTTCTGAGTGCGAGACCTTTTGTCGTTTGGCTTGGGGTTCGGCGGCGGGAGTGTGCGAAGTCGGCGAAGATGTCATGGGAGAGAGTTTGGGCGTCGGGACTGGTGGGTCTTGGATGTTGTGTCTTGTTGGATTGAGAGAGCCAAGTAAAGGTGCATTGGTTTGATGAGAGCTTTCGGGTCTACACTACTGAACCTACGCAACCTTTGGCGGTCCCCCCACCTTGAGAATGAGGGGCAGAAAAGTTCTGGAAGATCTGTGAGAACAGGGTTCCAGGGTTGCTTGTAGCTGCCCGCACTCCAGACCGACAGGCATGACAGCACCTCGTCTTCCCTGCAGGATAGCATTAAGCATACAATGGCATTCCTTGGTGGGCTTTAGGGTCCGTCCATCACTGGTGAGCCTCAATTTCCATGGGACGGCCCGTGGAGAACTACTGAGAGTCTCAATATCACTGCTATAGTCAATAAAATCTTGTAAGAACAAATTGAACTGGGATCTTAAAGAGTATCATCATTAGGTATGGACAGGCTATCATTGGCAGTGTCAGACTTGCAAGCGGGGCGTATGGGGCTGTATTTCTTCTGCTCGTGAATGCAGATGGAAACAGCTTGATAGATGTTTATTATACATTATACGGTAGATATGAACTACTTAGGTACATACATATATATCTTAATAAGAGGGCACTTTGCCGCATATAAGTGGTAGATTGTCTGATCAAGACACTCCCTCGTCCAACAGGCATGTGCTAATGCAGCATGCCAGGAGGCCTGTTGTACAGCAGCAGATCCGACCAACCGCCTGGTGGATTGTGGGCTTCCCACTGTCTCACCACCCTACCATCTCACCTGTCAGTGGGCCGACGCTCCGATGCGATGCGAACCGTGTCGAGGGAGAATCTTGGTTCACCGTGTTCTGCAGGCCCCCACTCAGCTAACTCGTCCAGTTTGACAGGCCACGCGACAGTGGGGCCAGCGATCGACCTCTGTCTTTTCTTTTCTCTGCAATTTGGTATACGATGTACATATCCGTCCGTGGCTGGTATCAGCTGAAAGAAAAATTGACGCCGGGCCAGCCGGAAAGACACCTGAAGAGGGAGAAAGCAGCCAATTCTCCGTTCCCACTCACACACAGCAGGCACCCCCAAGCCCCCCGTGCCTTGCAGCAGGATCGTGCTACCGGGCTTCTTGGGCCATTGTAGGCATAGTCCAGCAGACCAATGCAACGACGGACGGTACCTGCCTGACTGACTTGACTCTTCGTCATCCATCACCCCGCCGCTGTCATTTCTCTCCCTCCTTCCTCTACACTATTATTTCTACCGGGAGCTCTTCCCCTGCCAACCGAACCGTACTTTGCTAGCTGGGGCGGGGGGACTCCTCTTCTCCACACGCAGACTCTCGGCCGATCTTATCTCGCCTCTGTTTCCGCCCCAAATCCCTTCATAGGTGCATACGCCACGTCCACTCCCATATATACCAACGTGTTCAGTCTCCCGTACATGACGCTCACCAGCCATCCTGCACCTGCATCTGCACCTGCACCACGCTCCTGAGGCCACCACCACCCGGGGACAGGCCATGCGCTTACGCCGACGTTGCTCCCGCTCCTAGCAGCAGCAAACCATGGCGTCGCTTGCCTCGGTCCCCAGCTCGCTCACCACCCAGTGGACCTTTGTCCTGGCCCTGACCGCTCTTTTCCTCAGCGCCGTCGTCGTCCTGCAGATCCTCTCCCAGTACACCAGGGGCTACATAGTCGCCCCCGCAGAGGTCATCAACTTTGTCGACGCCGCCGACTCCTCCGTCCAGGAGAACGAGAGCTACGACCGCGACGTCTCCCGCGTCCAGCGCCTCGACGACAAGCTGAGGCTGGGCCGCCTGCTGCGCGAGATCCAGAGGGGCGGCGACGACCTGCGCGAGGAGCTCAACTCCATGCTCATGGCCGAGTCCGGCGGCGTCGGGGCCGGCGCCGACGGCATGAGCGACCTGAGCGACCTGAGGCTCAAGGCGACCGCCAGGCTGCTGTGGGCGTCGAAGCGGAAGGGGCTGGAGGACAAGGTCCGCCGCCTGGACATGTTGCGCATGCGGTTCCTCGTCGTATATATGGGCATAGTCGCAAATTCAGGGACGCAGACCAAGCCGCCCGAGAAGAAGCGGCCCGCCACCAGCAGCTCGGAGAAGACGGGCAACCGCATACTCGAGGAGGAGTTCGCGGCCCGGCCGCAGCTACCCCGCGCCGTCACCGAGGGCATCAAGAAGAAGCCCATGCTCCGCCGGCTCAGCCAGCAGGCCATGGGCCACAGCGACACCGTCAACCCGGGCCCCAAGATGGGCTGGGGTAACGTTATGAGGGAACTGCAGCTGTCGCCACTGCTGCACAAGCGGAAGGCCAGCGTGGAGAAGGCTATATCGTCGCCCAGCTCTCCATCATGACAGGCCGACACTTTTAACGAAGATTCAGAAGCACCGACGAAATTGAAACTGGGAACAGGGCATGGGGAAAGGGGAAAACACAAAACACAAAACAAATTGCGAGGGATGACGGATTTTGGGATTTATTCTTTACGACTATTATGACTTTACGTTCTTCGCTGTGGGCCGCGACTAAACACCGCCGCATCCGCCGCTCACGACAGACATTTTTACGAGAACCTCATCCCCGCCATACAACAATCACCGTTACTGCCGCCCTCGGCAGAAGTGCACGCACGACATCACACAGTGATGGACTCGACGTGCATTATCAGCATTTTATTGGGCTAGAGTGTTTCAATGGGCCACTGCATGCATGTACCACGACATGCTGTTTAATCTCCAGATGATCACACTGCACCTCAGGAGTTCGATACCCCCTTCCCCACACAAAGCATGTGAATGGCGACAGGTGTCAGATCATGTACTTTTAATACCTCTATTTTCCGCATCCATGGCTTCAAGAGCTGCTTCGGTGCTAGGGTAATCGCAGGGAATACATTGTCATGATCTCAAGTCTTGGTTCCTCGTGATGATAGTACGTTATGCTTAAGTGACCAAGGAATGCGCAGCAACGTAGTGAGGCTGATGTTGCCCCGCCCTTGCGCTATGAGCGAATATCCCACAGCATGGAGTCCTGGGTCACAGACTCCTGGCTTCTCAGGCTTGCTCGGTACCTTGAGCTTTGGTCGTAGCCGATACTTTGACATGGCCTCGACTCATAACCTCCACACGTCCCTTCCCTCACACCACACACGAGCAGCTAGTGAGCAGCATCAGGCCCGGCCCCGTTCTTCTCCCCAACTGTATTGCATGGTCAGTAAATCAAAGCAAGTCCAAAGCCCGGGGTTCAAAGCGAGCAACTCACCATCCAGAGCCACCAAGAACCGGCTCACACAGTTGTAAGCAGCCACAGTACTCACGATCTCCACGACCTCCCTCTCCGAGAACAGCGACCGGGCAACCTCGAACGTCCCCTCGGCAACCTCCACATTCCGCGTCATCTCGTCCGCGACACACAGCACAGCCCACTGCTTCTCATCGAGCCCGCCCTCGGGCTTCTTCACGTCCCCGATGGACCCGACCCGCGTCTTGACCAGCTCCATGGCCTCCTCGCTGACGCCCGCGGCGGCCGCCAGCGGCGCGTGGTGCATCCACTCGTACCAGGCGCGGTTGACGGAGGCCACGCGGCAGATGGCCAGCTCGCGCAGGTCTGGGCCCAGCAGGGTCCGCGTGCGCACCGCTCCGAGGAAGGAGTTCCAGCCGTCTGCGACGGGCGGGGAGTGCAGGAGGGCCAGGTCTAGGGAGGTCAGGGGGCGGGGTGCGCGGCGGGCCTTGATGCGACCCACGATTGCCTGGTCCTCTGGGGAGGAGGTTGGTGGGGGGTCTGGGACGTAGGGAAGACGCATTTTGAGGTTTGAGGTGAAGCTTAGGTGGCGGCGGGCTGTTGTTGTAGTTGCTTGGGCTTGGAGGAGGTTATTGTGGGTGACACGTAGGATGTTGCGGATGAGTGGTCTCTGAGGGAGCATTTCAGGATGAGGCTCCAAAGAGGTTCGTGAGCGATATCTAAGCCTGTGTGTGTGTGGTTGGGCGGTGAAATTAACACCTCGGCCTGCGGTTCCGGTCCCAGCCGGCCGGTCTCGGGAGGTGGAGGCCCGGGAAAGCTACCCCGCGAAAACGCTCTGCCGGCAGATCAGCGCGGCCACGGCCGGGAAAACTCAACGCTTGTCTCTGCCAGCCTCCCGGGGGGATGCAGGCCAGCTGTCTGTCTAATTAGGGGTTAGTCAATATGTATGCACGTCAAGAAATGCAAATGCATGTAGGTTGTCAATCATCAAAGTTCCGGTCGTGTGCAGCTCAGAGTATGCTGGGCTGAGTACCTGCAGGCTGCAGCCTCCGCGCTGCATTCCGAGCCCTCAAATCATCAACCTTCACGGTTTGCACTGTCAGATCCGACCCACCACCGCTGCAAAATCGTGAGGACGAATGGTCCCTCATATTCATATCATGAGGAGGGGCTGAGTCTCACCACCGGTTTGTCCGGCAGACAGTGAAACAGAAACATACCCACATTTCTCGCGTTCATCTCATGGGCCCGGACATCCGACGACGTCTTAGCCCTGCTCGAAACGCACCGACGGTCCGGCACTGCGCCCGCCAGAATGGCGAATCCCCCACCAGATCTCTTGTTTCGTACAGCCCCATACTCGCCTCGGGGCTCTATATCAAAATGCGACTGCCGAGTGTCACCACTCGGACTACCGCAGCAGACTGTTGTGACAGATGGGCTCCTGAGAAGGTACCTCTCGCTGACGACGAAACACCGACCATATTCTTGTGGTGCAGTGTGAATCGAGCATTTCGATCTGGTGTCAGGACACCAAACTGCGTCACTGAAATCGGCACCGGGAGGGCATGAAACTTTTGGCACCTCAGCCGCCGGGGACCTCGGCAACCATCCTCACTTCGATCTGGTGCATAAAGCCGCAGATTATGCCTGCCAACTCAAGTCAAGTGTAGCTACCGACACAGCCTTGCTTGGGATGGAAACAAGCCGCTGGCTCAATTAGTTCGCAGAGGCGCAGAAACTCTTGGTGCAAGGTGATGGAATAACTGACCTCACTGATCTTTGCTTTTGTCCGTCTCCATCACAAGACAGGAGGACAATGACGGTGGGCTGCAGAATAAGCTGCAGAAGGGCGACGAGGCCGCGTCTCAGGGATATATCTGGAAGCACAGTCTGGATGACTGGTTCAGGGGGTGGCCAAGCAGATCGGTCCGCCCTGTTGGAGAGTCAGGAATACGTCGGTCGCAGACAAGTATTGGCTTCGACGGTCTGACGGTCTGGATACTGTATGCATGCCACAATACAATGCAGATTTCCGTCGGCTGGACCCCCAAGTGGACGGTGGGAAGGGACTCTCGCTCAACGGTGGGCAAGCAGCCAATCAACTAACACGATCGGCCCTTCCCAAGTGGGGGCTCACAAAGCAGGCGGTGCTTGTGCGAGGAAGACCCTTGACATCCGGTCCACGTCGTGGCCTCCTCTTGGCCCACAAGAGTGGCATGAGCTGAGAAGGCATTGACGACCAAGACGTCACCCTCCTTGCCCTCCATCATCATACCTTCCAAAATGACTGCCGCCCAGGGCCCTAGTCCCGGTGGGCCACGTCAACTTGCGCCCAACCCAAGACCCTTCTCAAGGTTTCTCGCAGCCACTCAGCCGCATGTGTTCTGTCTGCTTTCTCGGCTCTGCGGGTACACACAACATTCATTCGTTCCCAACTTCCTTGAAACTCAGGCCCTTTCCGTGCGCAGGGGGTTTCCAGTCTCTCACATAATCCTTCATCCTGCTGTCTGTTGTGGTACACAGTCGTCGTAATCCCCCCTCCTGATCCGAGGACTGTGTGCAAAAATCAATTATCAACAGCATTAACAACCAGTCCCGCCCGCGATAGCGTCACTGTCGGGTCTGTGGTCTTTCCTAGCCTTTGTCCAAATCCTCTTTCTTTGGCTGTGTGGCAAGTCAACGATGGACCCAAGCAACGGCCAAAACAACAATGGGACGACCATCAACAACAGCCCCTCTGGCAGTAGTAGCAAGCCGCCACCCTGGGTCTGGGTCCTCGTCGCTCTCGCCTCAGCGCTGACGCTCGGGATCTTACTTTACGGCGGCTTCATATTCATCAGGCGTCGGCGGGCCAAGAGGCAACGGCTAGATGACGGCCCACCAGACGGCAACGTCGCCACGAGGGGAGGCGGCCTAGCATCACCACGGAGGCCGTGGGATCGACGACGCCGTCGTAGCCGCTCGCAGCCAGGGGCATCGCGCTGGCCCTGGGTTCACCCGGCCCACCGGGCATCGCAGTCGTCAGAGGGCCTTAACGAGCTCGGCGAGGCACCGCCGCCGTACAACGAGGACGACCTCGAGCCGTGCCTCAACATGAGCATGGTCGAGGTGAACGCGGGGCTAGGGCTTGCAGGTGGCCCGTCGAGGGTGGCTCCGCGGCAGGACCGCGGGTCACGGTTGGACCTGGACTTGGAGGAGGGATCGCAGCACGAGGTTCACCATCAGCCGCCGACGTATGATTTTGCTGTGAACCTGGGGACTACTGCTACTAACACCACCAACACCACCACTACTACCACTTCTTCGGTGCAGCCCCCGCCACCGGCGATTGTTGTTTCGGAAGACAGGAGCATGAGGACAGAATGAAGTGATAGATGGATACTCTTGGCGGCGCGGCTGCTTTTGACATTGAAGGCATCACATGGGATGACTTGGCGTTTGGCATTGGACCATTTCTTCGAACCTGTTCTTCAACGACACCTAGGAAATCGGCTGGTGGGGGATTATAGATACCCGATATGAATATAAGGCATCGATACAGGGTCAACGCGCGCTCGCACCCGACCGAGCAGCCACCCTCGTCGTGACTGGCGTGTCTAACCACGACGTTCAATTCAAAAATCCTCATGAAGACAGCCAACTTGCCGGCATCTACCCTTTGAAGGGTTTGTTCTTTTACGTAAGTATCAGAACTCGTCCTCGCTTTACATTACATGGACAGTCCGATGGGCTTGCCCATTCGACAGCGTCACCTCTTCATCAAGGCCAGCGTCCTTTTTCCATGGAACATGGGTGGAAAATGGAGGACATGCTCCTCTCAAGTATTCTCTGCCCTATTCACGTCCCTCTTGTGACCTCCATGACGACATTCAAGGCTGTGTGTTGAGGCATCTGCCCAAGTCAAGCCCATCACCAGTGACGCTCAGCTTAGGAATCTATTCATAACACTCAAAGCGTAACCGGAGCCGTGTTTCAATGACCACGTCCTTTCGGTGACGGACCCGACTGGTCTAGCTGATCGATGTCGCTGATGTCTCGGCGATGACCCGGTCCCTTGGGGGATGGCCCAGACCGGGGGTCCGGCTCTGGCTCGGCAAACCGACGGTGGCCTGCTCCGCCCCGAGAGGGACCGGATTGGGCTACCTCGTTGAGGCTATCTGATCCTTTTTGTGTGTCTTATCAGTACGTAGAACTTCATGTGACAATCTTCAGCCGACTGAACATACCCACACGGGAAGCTTCGACGAAGCTGATGGCGAGGAAAGGTAGGAGGATGAGCTGGGTGAATCGCATTGTGAGTTTGTATGTGTGTATGAGCGCAGGTGCCACTTTATGGTGTTCAAAGTTGAAATGTAGTCCTATGCAAGGACCAGACCAACGCCCTAAGATCGGGAGGGTGGGTGGTAAGATTTATATGTCTTACTAGTCCTACGGTCTTCATATGCCGGAACATGTCTGCAATGGATCTGGATATCGTATCCTGATCTGTTCCACGTGCATTACCACTGCACAAAATTATACTCGAGATACAACGCCACTTCAATGCTTTCTGGACACAAGGTCAGTGCGATATACATGTGGGCTGACAGGTGCGGCGTGACAAAGCCGCTCCAGAAACGCAATACACCTTTGAAGGTCTCAGCGGTGACCGGCGACTTTCCCTTTCAAGTGTGTCAAGCGACGAATATACGGCACGTTCGTGTCAGAAGAGCAATCGCGTAGGCTTGCAATCAAACTATCCTGGTAGAACTCGAACTCAAATTTTACTCCAAGCCCATCGAGTCACTTTCCAGGTATAGATCTTCGGACCACGAACACCTCTGGCTAAGCTCTGGTGACAAACCACACGCGTGATATTTTTGGCACAAGAGCACTCTTGACTTCGTTTAAGATGTTCCCCGGTTCATGAATCCTACCCAACGATGACTCCGACAAGCCATGTCTTTCAATGACCAAGGTAGAATAACTACAGGCTCAGGGTCACATCCAGCATTCCTAGGGTTTGAGCTCCCCGTACTATAAGACAAGGCCGGTTGTGTGTGGATGTTATTTTCATGGTAACAATCCCCGAACTCGAGCGAAAGCCAACCGGCTGCTTAGCCTACCATCTGAGCCTGAAGGAGGAAATTTCTGGTAATAGCGAGGCGAATTCGGCAATAGGCGACACAAAGAGAATAGGCTTGGTTTCAGCGATATATTCAAAAGGCTTGGCATCGGACCCCAGTTTCAAGGCGAACCATTTCACCAACCTTATTTAAACCTCGTACAAACACGTGCTTCGGAAAAGGGTTTGGGCCCTTGCTGCAGGGGATCAATGTGTGTTGATTTCTGCCGGGGCTTTATACAGATTCATATCTTGAGGAAGGTCCCTTGAACAAGTACCTAGGTGTGTGTATTAATTGCATGGGATTTCAGCGATTCCAGTTTGTCGTTGAAAGGTGAATGTACCTTGCAAAGTAGAAGATCTATCTGCACAATGATACTCCCCAGAAATTGTAGGCCCGATATTCAAAATAGACTTCTCCGGTACTACCCCACGTTCATCCCCTTCGTACACCGCACTCGCTGCCTCGGTAAAGTATTTGACTTCAGAGGCCGCTATTTGCGACCTGCATTCACACAAAGTGTATCTCAGCGCTTTCCAGGGTAGCAACCGAATCGAGTAAAAGGGCGCCCAAGCACAGAATAGGTATTATTGAGCAGGGGCAAGTTTATCTCTATGTTTTACAGAGTGGGAAAGAATGCATAACTCGACCTTATATCGCAACTTTGGCAGCAGGTCCGTCCTCAGACACGCACGCAGCACAGAGACGTTGGGGGCGCGCTCGATCAGTCGTGATGAAGCATGCAGTCAAATTGTTCGTTCCTGCATGTCTCCATGCAGCAGCATCAACTGTGGCTGTAGCAATCGCAATTGGTCTGATATATTTCAGCAAGCGACAAGATCTGACACCCAATGGTAGCATTGATACGTACCAATGTCTTCCGAAACAATTGTCGCCCATGATCCTGTCGACCGATCCATTGCTCATCCACATCGACGAGTTCGTCACGCCTTTCGAAGCAGAGTATTTGATTTCAATAGCGTGAGGATCATTCTTACCTTCTGTGTGAGCCTAGACAGATCAGGTAGCTGACCAAAGTTCCAGAGAATTTGAGACGTCAACCATCGGTCTCTCAGACAAATTCACCAACACCACCACCCGCCGCTCACAATCCGCAGTCCTGCCAGATGTTCTCGATAAGAACGTCTCCGATCCAGTGATTCAATGCATCTTGGAACGAGCCACAGCATTCCAGGGCCATGTGCCCCTGTCCCACACTGAGCCACTGCAGCTTGTCAGGTACCGGGCCGGGGAGTACTACAGGGCGCACTACGACGCGTGGAAAGGCAACGACCCGACCATCCAGGGAAATAGGGAGACGAGCTTCTTCGTGACCCTTCGCTCTCAGGGCTTGCTCGGTAGTGGCGTTCAGGAGGAAGATACTGGAGCTCGAGAAGGTGCACGCGCGAGTGCGGGCACGAGTTTCCCGAGGCTGAGGGGGAGGTCTGCCCACGAGGGGCTGTGTGAGGTCGTTGAATGTGGTGATGGGGTGGAAGGGATTGTGGCAAAGCCCGTTGCGTTGAGTGCTCTGTTCTGGGTGAATCTTATGGAAGATGGCTCGGTGCATCCAGGCTCGCTCCATCAGGGGTTAGAGTTGCCTCAAGGAGACGTGGAGAAGATTGGGATGAATATTTGGACTTGGAACAAGCCGTACCTAGGTTGAATGGTGATCAAAGTCGGGGAAGACCTATATAAGCTACACTGCTATCAGTTTGATAGCTGTAGATCAATGGCAGGGGAAAATGGAGAAGGCACTCGAGCACTATATGGTAGAGAGCCTTTTCACAAACTTAAATAAACTCACTAGGTATTAGTACAGGTCTCACATATACATAAGGAGTAATTTAATTAGTTAATTTATATATATTAGGAGAAAGAAGTCTTACCTAAAAGGTAGAAGACTTTACCTCCCCTATATATCTATATATAATTATATAACCCTATAAGTAAAGTCTATATACTTACCCCTATTTCTATATTAGTAGTCTTTTATTAAGTAGTTAATAAGTTTTAAAAATTATTTTTTTTTAAGTTAAGTTAAACTTAAATTCTTATTATTTTCTAATTTAATATATTATATTAATTTATTTAATTATAATATTACTAAATAAAGATATTATATAAATTTAAAGATTATTATTAAAAATATTTAACTTATATATTTTATATTAAATTATTAATTTATAATATTAAGATAAATATATTTAATTTCTTATATAATTTTTCTAATTATTATAAAATTAATTATCCTCCTAGGTATAAGGGTAAAAGACCTATAATTATTATTTTTTAATTAATTTTATTTAACTATATTATATTCCTACAACTAAGGCTAGATCTAAGGAGTATTCCTTTATTAGAATTTTTCTTAGAGACTATCTCTTATCCTTTACTTCTACTTTATTAATAGCTTACTATTTTCTAGCTTTTCTTTAAGATTTATATAGAAGTTAATAATATAGGAGTCTATATTAAACTCTCTTAACCTATTAATAAATAGACTAAGGAGTTTTAATAGAGAGTAGTTATCTATAGGGAGGTCCTTAAGGGCTCCCTCTATATAGTTATAGACCTATAGGTTAATCTTTATTTTATAGCTATTTATAGTAGAGCTATTAGGTTTATATATCTAGAACTATATGTAGTAGTAGAATCTAGTTGACTTACCTATTATCTTAGCTTTAGTGGCACGGTAGGCTAATAATTGCTTTTAAGTAGTCTTTATAATATAGCGCAAGAAGGTTGTGATAGGTGAATGTTTATAGAGTAGAGCTAGAACCTTCAGGGTAATAGTGGCGACTTTTATAATTACCCATTTTAGCCAACTTATAAAGGCCTAAGTCACACAGTAATAGCACTTACATATAGTACTTAACGGCATTAGACTAGGTTGCTCACAGCCCATAATAGCTTTAACCTTAATGATACTAGTATAAATAGGTATAGCCTAATACTATAGCTACTAGTATAGAATGATGACTTTTAGCTACAAACAAGTTATAGGAGTAGAATTATAAAGTTATTATATCTTCTTTTACTATATCTTCTTTTATTATATTATCTTTTATTATAAATTCTAGCTTAATAGAGGAACTAAAATAATATATAAAGTCTATAAAATTAATTATATTAAATTATTATTTTATTTATATAAGGTTTTTATTTTAAATATATATATAATACTTTATATTTATTATTTATTAAATAATTAAATAAATATTTAAATTTTAAACTTTTAAATTTTAAATTAAATTAAATTAATTATAATTAAAAATAAATTTAAATATTAAAAAAGAAATTTTTTTTAAAATTATCTACTAATTCTAATTTATTTTTTATATTTAAATTAAAAAAAAATTAAAAAACCTAATATAATATAATATAATTATTTAATCTTATATTTAATTAATATTAATTAAAGAAATATTATTTTATAAAGTATTATATTATATAATTATAATAATTAAATAGTAATATTAGAATTAAATTTAATATAATATAATAATTTTCTTTTTTTTTATTAATATAAATATTATAATTATAAAATTTAATTAGAAATACTTAATAAAATATAAGTTAATATTTTAATTATTTATATAATAATAAATAATATATATATTTTTTAATTTTATTAAAGTAAATTATTAGTTTAATTTTTAATTATAAGATTTATTTTTAGGAAAAATTTAAAATAAATTAATAACTAATTATATAATTTTTTAAAATAAAATATAAATAATTAATAAGATATAAATTTAAATTTTTACTAATTTATTTTATTATATTTTATATTATTTTTATTTTATTAAATAATCTTTTTAATATTTATATCTTTAATAATATAAATATTTTTATTTAATTTATATTTTTTATTATTTTCTTATTTTTTAAAATTAAGTTATTTATAATTAATAAATTTTAAGTATAATTTATACTTAAAGTTTTTTAAGAATTAATATCTTATAATTAATATAATTTTAAATATAAAGTTATAATTTATTATTAGAAATAAGCCTCTTAAGAACTTTATTTAATATTATTTTTATTATTATATTTATAAGGATATTACTCCTTATAAGCCTAATATTAACTTTAATTTATTTTTAACTTTAATTAATAATAGAAACTAAATTTATATTTAAGTTTAAACTAAAAAAGTAAAATTATAATATTAAGTATAATAATATAATTAGTATATTAATATCCTAATCTTATAATTAGATAACCTATATTACTAATCTTATAATATTTTTATAGAATAATAAATTATAAAATAATCTTTATTACTTATATTATTTATTTAAAAGGGGGGGGAAATAATATCCTATATAATTAACTACTATTTTTAAAATTATTATTTTCTACCCTTATAATAATTACTTTTTAAAAAAAAAATTCTACTATAATTAATAAATATATTAAGTTTATTTATATCTTATACTACTACTTATAAATTATTATAATATAAATCCTTTTAGCCTAAAAATATCCTTAATCTTATCTATTTTATCCTAATTAGTCCTACTTATTATCCTAAGAGAAGCTAGCTTAAGCCTAAGGCTTTTCTAATTTAATATTAACCTTTTAAGTTAGTAAATTACTTAGTAATCCACCCCCTTCCCATATAAGCTAAATTTAAATACTTAAAAATTAACTACCTAACTTTAGACTTAAATTTCTTAATAACTATTAAAGCTATTTACTATTTAATTATAACTCCTTAGTATTTAACCCTTATACTTTAATATACTCTATTAGTAATTCCTTATCTTTAAGTTTAATATTATTATTATTAAGTTCTACTAGTACTCCCACTATACCTTATCCTATAGCTACCCTTTACCTCCTAAGTACTATAATATTAATAAATACCTTATTTAGGTTAAGGATAACTTAAGTATATTTATAAAACTTCTAATAAGCTAATATATTAATAAGAACTTCTTACTTAAACTTTATAGTCACTATATATATACTTAACTCATTTAGTTCCTTAGCTAACTTTTAGAAGAATAAATATATTATAGGTAACTTAAAGGAATTACTTAATAAATATAATTTAAACTTAATTTCCTATAACTAGTAAGATAATTAGGGTATTTTTAGACTAACTATAGCTAATTCCTTATCTAAATTATATGCTTAGCACTTCTAAGTAGGTATAATAATAGGTGTATTAGCTAACTTAACTACTAGCCTTAAGTTAAGCCCTTTATTTCTATTATATAGCTAAATTCCTATTATAAACTATAATTTTTTAACCTTTAATAATATAAATACTATTTTATAAGCTACTTAATATACCTATAAGAAGAATTCCTTAGAGGATTCCTCTATATTATATATTATTATAAGGAGTATTAACTACTAATAATATTACTACTTTAAAGTTAAGAAGATTTTAATATTAAGTAGCTATAATATATATAAAGAGTAAGCTAGAAGGAAAATAAGCTATATTTAATATAAAAAATAAGCCTTAAGAAAGTTATTAGTTATATATAAGTAGTATTTATTAAGAATTAATACTTACTAATTATTAACCTTCTTAGAGGTAGTCCTTAGTATAAAGACCTACTCTAACTATTATAAACTAATATAATTATTAGTTTAGCTTATTTCTAAGCTTATAAAGTACTAATTTCTAAAGGTAATAAAATTCTTATTAAAAAATTATTACTACTAAATTATTTTTACTTTAAAAATAATAAGGGGTAAAATTATCTTCCTAATAATATTATAATACTTAATTATTATATATTATAATTTTTAGAGTACTTTCTTCTTAACTATATAAGTCTTCTCTAATAAACTAATTATTAAACTATTATTCCTATTACCTTCTTAGGTTTTAACTTTATTAATATATTATTAATTTATCTAGGGGACCTTAGAAATCTTAGAGATATTAAGATAATTATAAAACTTAGTTAAAAACTTAATTATTATATTATTAACTTAATAATAATTAATTTATATAGCCTTAAGAGTCTTAACTAATAAATTTTACTAAATAAAGTAATATACTTATTTCTTTCCTAATAGTATGTAGCTTATAGAATTAAGATTCTTATAGTTAGCTAAATAAGTAATAAAATATTAGAAGAAAATATATATAGGAGGATATATTAGTTAGCCTTATATAATAGTTTAGGTAGCTAATAGACCTTCTTATATTAGTAATAGCTTTTAGTAAGTTAAATTATATTACTTATAGGTTAATATACTATTTAAATAATATTATAGGGTAAATTTATTAAGATAATACTTAAAATATATTTTATATTAAGACCTACTACTAATTTAGTAATTAATAGTAATAAGAATTTTAAAAGTAGAAACTTTAAATATACTATTATATATAAAAGGAGGAGAGGATTTAAATAATATAATTCTTATATATATACGAGTTTTATAAGACTTATAATATAAGTATATATTTAAGTAATTCTAATTAGAAGGATATAAATTTATAATATATAGGAAGGGGGTAAATTACTAAGTAATCTACTAACTTATATATAAGGCTTATACCTAAGAGTAATATTTAGAGACTTCTTATAAACCTTATTAAAGTTATATTTAAAAGAAATAGTAATATATATTCTAATAAGGAGTTTAAGAGGAGGTATACCCTTAGGATTACTACTAAAAACTATATTATTACCCTTAACTTTATTAAAATATAAGTATAAGTTAAAGTTATATAAACTATCTTTAATATACTAAATATAATTAGTATATACTCCTCTTTATAGGTTAGGGAGTAATTAGTAATTAAAAAAGAGAACTATAATAAAAATAAAACCTTAAAGAGTAGTAGTATTATAATTCTATAATATATACTTTAAGTAGTAATTATAGGGGTTAAAATTATAATACTTATAAAAGGTAATAAAAAGGAAAGTTTTATAATAATAGTTTATATTATTATAAATAAGTAATATATACTTCTTATATAAGCTATTATTAAGCCTTTCTATAAAAATATTATTTATATTTATTATTATAAGTATACTAATATTATAATATAGGAATTCTTATTTAATATAATTAAGGAAGAGATTAAAGAACTTAAAGATTAACTTTTTAAAAGTTAAATTAGAGAGGATTTAAAAAAGATATTAGTTATTATTATACCCCTTAAAGTTAAAAATATTAACTTTTTAGGTAAAGAGGTTATAAAGGTTATATTTATATAAGTAACCTATATTAATAATTTTACTCTTTTTAAATATAGTATAAATATTAATAAATATAATTTTATTAGGATAAGTAGAAGAAAAGATTAAAGAGGGAGGTTTAAAAGGAGTAGAAGAATATTTATTATTAGCTTTATCCTTATTTTTACCTTTTTTCTTTTTATTATTAGATATTATAATAAGGTATTAGTAGATTAAATATTTATTAGGAGGTTTAATTAGGAAGAAAATAAGAAAGGTATAAGGAAAGGAAAGGTAGAAGATAAAAAGAAGTTATTAAGACTAAGAAGTATTATTAAAATAAAAGAAGGAGAGGGGAAGTTAAAGAAAAAAGAGGAAAGTAACTTACTAATAGTCTAAGAAGCTTATTTATTAAATAAGTAAATTAAATAGTTATATAATTTATTAGTTGGAAAAAAAGTTTAAAGAATTTTAATTTATAGTTTTATTTTCTTATTTTTCCTTTTTTTTTCCCTTTTTTTCTCTTCTTCTTATAATAATAACCTTTAAGAGTTAAACTAACTTTAATTAAGCTCTAATTAGAAGATTTTATAACTATTAAATATATAAACTTTACCTATTATAAGCTAATTAAGTTTAACCTCTTTAATTAGTAAATAAAAGAAGTAATACTTATAATAATAATATTAAAAATTAATTTCTTAAGATATTATTATTCCTTATATAATACCTTTTATTACTTATTCCTCCTTTCCTCTTAGAATAAACTACCTACTTATTTTTATTAACCTCTTCTTACTTAACTACTTATATAGTAATCTTTAAGGATATAAGTACTTTTATATCTTTTTTACCTTATTTTACTTATTATCTTAGCTTTAATTAGAATATCTAAGATAGTAAATTTTATATCTATTAATTTATAAGGAAGTCCCTTTTAAAGAGAACTTTTATATATAAAGTTTAACCTTAATATACTAATTTCTTTAATTAAGCTAATACTTTTTAAGAATAATAGTATTTTAATTATATAATTTATAACCCTTCTCTTTATTTTAAACTTTAATAACTTACCTAAATTATTATAATTCTTAAACCTTATTAATATATAAAACTAAAAAGACTTTAATAGGGGCTTTAATATTAACCTCTTAAGAGACCCCTTTAAGACTTAAATTCTTAATAATAGGCTTTAAATTAAATAAATATAACTTATAAAATATAAACCTTAATTATCCTTCTTTAAAAATATAGGAAATAAAATTATAAAATAGGTAAAATAAATAATAACTAACTATTTCCTTAGAATAAACCTATATTATTAATTTTATAAATTACCTAAATTAAGTTACTTTAAATAATAATATTATATTTTCCTCCTTATAAAACTCTATAATATTAAAGAAATTATAACTTAAGAGTAAAAGCTTTAATTATTCTATATTATAACCCTTCTTAAATAGTAATTATTAAACTTTTAAAATATTATTTTCCTTTATTATAATATTATTAATTATAATATTAAGCTTTATAAAAAGTTTAAGTAAAAGAAGTTTATATTTAATTACTAATTTATTATTCTCCTAATTTACCTACCTAATTATTAGGTTATTAGAATTTATTATTATATTACTTATAAATTAGGTATTATAAATATTATAATTAATAAGGTTACTAATAATTTATAATATTAGTAGTTAATATATATTTTAACTTCTTAATTAAAAGTTAAACTTTTAGGAAATAAAGGAAAAAGTAACTTAACTTTAATTAAAGTTAAGGTATTTTTATAAGAGAGTATTATAAATTATAGGTAGTAGGTAGCTAACTATATAATTATCTTTTTCTAAGAAAATAGGGGTAAGAATAATTAGGAGTTTAGTAATTAAAAAGATTTTAACCTTATTATTTATAAACTAACTAATATAAGTAGTAAAGAAGTAATAATTTAAATATAAATATTTACTATTTAATTAGAGCTTAATAATATTAGATAACCTCTAAGAGTATTAATAAATACTCTTATTATTAATTATATTAAGTATAAGAAAGTTATTATATAATATAATATTATATTATAAGAAAAAATTATAATTAGGAAATTATACTTAGCTAAGTATATAAAGAATAGGCTAAGTATAGTTAAAAATAAGTTATTAGTTAATATAATTATTATAGATTTAACTAAGAAATTAAGTAAAATTAATTTTACCTAATTAATTAATTATTATACTTTTAGGTTAAAAAAATAAGAGGGATAACTTTCTAAACTTATTTTAAAAGTAGAGGACTTAAAATTAATAAAAATAGTATTAATTAATAAAACCCTAAGTATTTATAGGGACTTATTAAAGAAACCCTTATTACCTACCTATTTAGATAGGTATTAGTTTTTAGAGCCTAATTTATACTAAGGAGAGGACTTAATTCTTCTAATTAAAAACTAATAGTTATTATTAGAATTATTATAACCTTAAGAAATAACTATTATATAAAGTAAAATTAAAAGCCCCTCTTTTATAACTCTTAATTAAAGCCTAAAAAATATTAAAAGCTTTATTTAAAAGAGGAATAAGTAATATAATTAAATTATATAATATAATTAATATATTAATTAGTAGGTAAATACTTAGAAGGTAAAGACTTAAATACCTATACCTATTATTAGAAGTAGTTATTAGAATTATACTAAAGTTACTAAGGTAACTATAAGGAAAATAGAGTAATATAGAGAAGAAAATTAGAAGGTAGTATATAATAAATATATTTAGGTATAAGAGAAATTAAAGAATTATAAAGTTAGTTAATAAAACTTTTCCTACTTTAAGGGAAGAATATATAATCTAATTAGAGGATAAATAATAATTTTTAATTATACTTTTATAAGCTTACCTTATAAAGGTATAGAGAGGGGTATATAGTAGAGTATAGAGAAAGAGGGTATATAAATTTTTATAGGGACTTTATAAGAAGGGTCTCTCTTATATTACTTTTAGTACTTTCTTAAAAGAATTATTTCTTTTTATTCTTAAGAAATATTCCCCTATTAGGTAACTTTTATTCCTTATCTCTCTCTCTATTCCCTCTTTCCTTAAGACCTACCTATATATTAAAGTCCTCCTTTAGAGGGCTAATAAAGTACTCCTCTAAAGGCACTTTATACTTTTAGTTACCTATTTTTATTATTATTATATTATTAATATAGGTATTATTAGAAGTAGGAGTAAAGGGGAATAATTTATTATTATAGTTATTATAATAATCTTAGTTATAATTAAAGTTAAAGTTAACTAATTACTTTTAGTAAACTAACTAATTTTTATTAAATAATATAAGAAAGTATATAATATATTTAAATATTTATTATAGTAATAAAAATATATTTATTATAATAGTAAGAATAAGTAAATAAGGGGGTTAATTAACTAATAGGGTTAAATATATTATTTAATATTTTTAACTATTAAATAATTATTATTCTATTAAGTATAAGGGTTATTTATTTTAATATTTTTAAGTATAAGAGTAGCTTATTTATAAGAGGATATTATAAATTTTAAGTTCTTAAAAATTATTATATTTTTCTTAAAGTACTTACTAAAAGTATAAAAAAGAAGGTTATTAATAAGAATTAATAATAGATTTTAAATCTTTAAAAATTACTATAATCTTCCTAAAGTATATTAAATATATATAATATAATATATATTTCTAATTAATAAACTAATATTAATATTAATTATAGTTATATTATTTATTATAATTATTATAATCTCTTTAATTAATTAGTATTAATACTAATAGTTTTTATAAATATTAGTATAATTACTTTACTTATTATAATAATAAACTATTTCTTTATATCTTATTATTTATAATTATCTAAGGTAATTATTAATTAGTATTAGTATAGGTTTTATATATATATATAAGGAGTAATTTAATTAGTTGATTTATATGTATTAGGAGGAAGAAGTCTTATTTAGAAGGTAGAAGGCTTTGCCTCCCCTATATACCTATGTATGGTTATGTGACCCTATAAGTGAAGTCTATGTGCTTGCCCCTATTCTCACACTAGGAAATAGTAGACACAATTTCATGAGCTAACTTGTAAATTTTGTCGATATGTGTGGCTATGGAATTTTCCAGGAGTCCGGGCGCTAGGCAGCACTTCGTTTCTAGATAAAATTGTGCCTAGTGCCTCTCGGCGCCGCCGTATCGCGTCGAGTATCGAGTTTATAAGTAGTTCACCACTTGTGGGATTTTGGCCGTATTTCTTATTACTACAACTTCATTATCAACTTATTTGACCAGCCATGCAAAGTTCCGTACATCATGGAGTCCAAACTGTGTCCCTGGGATGACCCAATAATCCTCGCCGCAGCCGCGGGCAAAACCCAAGAGCTACAACAAGAGCTGTTGAAGCGAAAGCATACAGAAGCCCGGGACATCGAGTACCAGCGCACGCCCCTGCACTGGGCGGCATTGGGCGGGCACGACGCCGTCGTGCGGCTGCTCCTCGCCCACAGCGCTGATCTTAACGCTGTTGAGCCCAACCGAGGCAGGACGCCGCTACTCGACGCGGTCGCCGGCAAGCATGAGCCCGTCGTCAGGCAGCTGGTTGGCGCGGGCGCCCGTGTCGATACTGCCGACATGCTAGGGGACACGCCGTTGAATCTGGCTACGAGGCAACGCAACGTGTCCATGGCACGGCTTTTACTGGAGGCGGGTGCCAACCCAAATGCGCGCGGGTGGCGCTGCGGCCAGACACCCCTATCAGTGGCATCGGAAAAGGGGCGGGACGACATGGTGGGCCTGCTTCTTGAACACGGCGCCGACTTGAGTATTGCGGATGATCTAGGCGTGGTCCCGTTGGCATATGCTCTGAAGAATGGACATGACGGGATCGCAAAGGTGTTGGCGGAAAGGGAGGCAGGCGAGGGCCTCCGAGATGCAGAGCAAATTCTGTCGGCCATGAAAGCACATCTCGAGCCCGCCAACCCATACCAAGATCTTGACCCAGAAGCAGCGCTCTTGAAGGCATCCCACGAGGGGAGACAAGACATTGTCAAAGATGTTCTAGACATAAACGCTCACCTTGGTATCGACACCAGAGACGAAGAAGGAAGGACGTCACTCTCGCACGCGGCCGGGGAAGGGCACATCGGGATCGCGACAATGCTCCTGGAAAAGGGTGCCGACGTCAACGCAGTGGACGCGATGCATTGGACCCCTCTGATGGCCGCGGCTGAGAGGGGACTAGAGGAGATGGGCACCTTGCTCCTACAGCGAGGAGCACACCCAAACTCGCCTCCGGACGTCGACGCTGACGCCGACGTGTTCCCGCCGCTGTGCCTGGCGGCGTCGGCCGGGTGCGTCGGGCTTGTGTCCAGACTGCTGGACGCCGGGGCGGACGCAAACGCTGCGAACGAAGCTCTAGACGGAGAGCTGACCGCCATTAGCAGGGCCGCGGAGGACGGCCACATATCTGTGGTAGAACTGCTCCTTGCTCGTGGTGTCTCGCCCAATGCGGACGACAGGACTCTGCTTTGTGCCCTGCGCGCCCATGACCCGCCCGAGCAGCAGGCCGGATCTGATGGCTACCGGCTGATCCGCACGCTCGTGCAGCATGGAGCGGATGTATTCATGGACGGTTGGACAGATGAGAGGCCACTCGTGATCGCCGCCGAGCGTGGTCTCAAGGACGTCGTGGAACTCTTCTTGCAGGCCGAGTTCACATCAGCTGAAGTCAGGCAGGAGCATATCAGAAACGCCGTCTGTGTCGCTGCTGAGGAGGGCGAGGAGGAGATTTTGAAGATGCTCATGGTGCATTACGTCCGCTGTGATACAGACACTGAAGTCGAGAGTCCATGGGAATGGGCCAAGAATTACGAGTTTGGGCGGTCGTTGGAGCTTTTAGAGCCGTACTTTGGCTCACCTTCACGTAGTACACATGATTCGGACTCAGCTTGAGTGTCTAATAGTGACAGACTTGAATTCAGCAAGAACAATGTAAAAGCTATACCCCGGCCTATAGTAGAGGTCATGGTTCAAGAGATGGAACAGTCCTCATGTCTTTTGAAAACAAGGGCCACAAGTCAAACAAGAATAACAAAACGAGTGGCGCATATTAGAACTAATTCCCCACATCTTCATAAATCTGTCATTTGTGTGACTGTCCCTTGGGAATCTGCTACGAGATGAGCTTCATTGGATCCATCCCCTTGTTCCTGAACGCCAGTAATGATACAGTGTAGTGTAGTTCCACGTGCTCTTCCATGGCGGTGTATTCAATGACACCGAAGTCCCTCAGTGCACTCAACATAACCCTAGACAATATTGACTGACGGTCACGGTGCACCTTTCACAATGATCTTACCCCTTGCCCTCCCCGATCTGAGCTTCTCATAAGCCTTAGGTGCATTCTCAAACTCAAACACCTCGTCCACAACAACCTTGATCTTGCCGGCTGCGATCCATTCGCCGAGACGGGCGAGGTCCTCGTGATTGTTCTTCGCGACCGCCAGGGAGAATTTCCTGGACCCGCCACCCAGGAAGGCAGGAAGCAACATGCGCGACGTCGCGAGCCTCATGTCAGCCATAGACATGCCCATGCCGACCTGCACAAATCGGCCGTCCGGCACCATGAACTCGCCGCAGGCAGAGTAAAGGTCGCTGGGTGACCCAATATTGTCGACGATGAGGTCAAATTTCTGACCCTTGGCCTTCAGCGTGGCAACAAGATCACCCTGCGTGTAGTCCAGCACCTCATCCGCCCCAATGCTCCTGCACAGCTCAGCATTTCGCGAGGAACACGAGGTGGTGACATGGCATCCCAGGAGCTTAGCGATCTGGATGCCAATGGTGCCCGTGCCTCCACTGCCACCGTTGATGAAGACGCGGAATGGCGCTGGGGAAGAAGCAGAGAGGTTCTTTGGGACGTAGGGCACGATGCTGGCAAAAGCCGCCATCCCAACCGAGCCGACAGCGCTCGCGTGCTCAAAGCTAACGCCAGCGGGAAGACCTGCGCAGCCAGCCGACTTGGCGACGACGAACTCGCCCAGCGCGCCGAAGCGACCCGGGTCGAGGCGCCCAAAGACCGAGTCACCAACTTTCACCGGGAACTTGACCCCGGCGCCGTGGGCGACGACGGTACCTGCAAAGTCCATCGCGGGGCTGGCCGGTACCGATATCATGGCGCGGGACATGGAGAACGGCAGCTCCGGGATCTTGTAGTCGATCGGGTTGAGGCCGGCGGCCCGGACCCGGACCAGTAGCTCATCCTTGGAGAGGCTGGGCGGTGACTGTGGGCGGGGGTGGGCTGCTGTGGACGAGAGGGTCAGGTTCTTGTGTAGACCTCCTGTTGCGCTGGAGTAGAGCCATGCTCGCATTGCTTTTGTTGATGCTGTGGCCATGTTGTGATAGGAAGGGTGTAATGAACTCTGGATTACCGCCTGCGTGAAGGTGAGTGGAGCCTTCAATCGATATGGAGGATTGGTTTATCGATGCATGCAATTCGTACCGATGAGTGAACAGGTAAAGAGCCAATTTAAGATATTTATTTTGTTTCGCCGGAAGCTGTACTCGAAAAGGACAAGGAAGAGAAACTAGAGCTAGAAAATGTGACGGGACACCAACTGTCCGGGACTCTCATGCGTACCAGCCGTCTTACATCCTCGGAGAGTTTGCGGGTGCGGATGTGACGCCTAGCTCCACTTCTATGCTCACCTGTGAGTAAGAATGCGTTATGATATACGATCCTTTCCCTTTCCGTGGCGCGGTTGGTCACAAGCGCTGAGTTGGACCTTGTGGGATTGCGGCACAGCACCCGAGCATGCTTTCTGCAGTGGAATGTTGGTCTTCTCACCTGTGCCACCCCCTATACTTGGCCGCCGCCTGGAAAACCTGGATTGCGCCTGGTTGATCATTTTCCAGCGCTTGTTTCTCGAATGCTTTCCACGGAACAAGCTATCGGTCCTTGAAACCTAGCCAACCGGATCATGATAGGTCTCGAACGTGATGAAAGTGCTATCATTAATTATTATGAGAACGGCTACAGAGTGAAAATGATTCCTTGTGATGCTAACTTACATCGCGCTAAGTCAGGCTACTCCAGGACAAACGTGCGAACATTCCCAGCCATTTCAAAGATCCCCGGGAGACTCTTACATGTCTCATTGAATTTTGGGCTCCCAGGGCTGACCAATATCCCTATCCGCTTATAGTTCTTGGTGCCAGGGAACTGGTGCAAGACGAGGGCTCTCACACATCCACTCTCTGTAGTACCGACCAGCACAAGGACAGCATCTGCACGCATATCTCTGTCCCATCTCCTCCACTTCTGCCAGTCAAGAGCGAAGTATACCTCACCAAGTTCTTCCTGTCGCTGACCATATATTCGTAACAAACAAGAATGCATGGGGGCCGGCTTCCAGCTGCCGTCAAGGGTCGGCGCCCGGATAGTAAGGTATGATCCTGGAGATACCCGACCGAAAGGACTTTGATCCAGGAAATTCACGCGACGGTCAAGGACCTGGAGCTGTGAACTGGTGGTAGTCTCCGAAGAGTAGGTAATGGCGGCAAAGGAGGACGACCAAGACCATGACGGTCCAGTGTATGGCCATTCATCCAGACTTTCCAGCAGGAAAAGATCGTAAAATCCGACGTAACCTTCCTCTCCGGAGCTTGGCACTCTCACACCGTCATACTGAATTATGACTTTCCGTTCCCAGAGCAGATCATTTACTAATGTAAGGCTCCAAAGCCCGCACACGTATTCATCGTCCGGTCTTGAAGCTTGGAAGCTCTCAGCGATGGCGGCAATACCTGGCAACTTATCTGTGGGCACTGAAAGTTGTAGTCCGCTGTATTCCGAGACAATTTTGTGCCATTCGCGAAACTGAGAAGTTGGGGCAGTCGCAGTCAAGCAAGCCGAGAATATTTGTTTTGGGCCGCGGCGTTTGACCAAATCCAAGATGTCCACCACATTGAGCGCATGTAAAAACAAGTCCGGCTGCAATTCACTTTTCGTACAACAGTCCCATACTAGCCTTCCCTTGCCAAAGAAGAGAGTTCGAGGGGATACCAGGCGTTCTTGGAAAGCCCAAGCACGCATCAAGAGTGGAGACCTCTCGGACGAGTTCCCATTCCGGACCCCGTGCACCACTTCCCAGGTAGGATTGAGTGGTTCTTTAAACGAAAAGAGTGTGTTTGTTTCCCCTCTCCATGAAAAAGTTAGTAAAGGCGTTGGTTTTGACCACTCTTGACTGAACCAGAGGCCACCCCGGCTGTCAGGCGAGTCAGCGGCAGCGAGCGTAACAACAGCGTTCGAATACACTTGGTGCATGGTTACAGACTCTGCCTTCCAGTCTGCCTGGTCCTTCTGGATGATACAGAGCGAATCAATCCAGATATACTCCCAGCCCAATTTTCGCGTAATTGCTATGGCGTCCGCAAACGTTTTTGGGACGTGCTTCCATGGGATCCCGGACAGTTGTTGATCATATGTTTCAGGCGTGGTAAGACATCCGGGCCATGAGTTCTCGGGGCCCCAACAGTGGCTTAAGGCAGTATATGGTGTACCCTGGGATATTGAGTCCTTGAGACGTAGTACAACTCCCTTCCTTTTGAAGTTTGGAGGTATATATAACAGACGTGTCGGCAGGAATCCCACATGAGACGTCTTGCATCTATCGTGAATTCTCTGACACCCGTCAATCCGACTCTTTGCCCATAGTAAGGTGGAACTTTTCGGCCAGCTTCCGAAGGAATTGGATATTGACTTGAAGACACTTTCCGGCAGCGACACCAATCCTGGCGGGAGATTTTCGGTAGAGCCGCTTTTGATCGGTGAGAATAACCACCGGCTTCGTAAAATTTCATCTCCGATGGAAGTGACGCCATCATTATTATGAGGCAGTGACATTGGAATCCAGATTCGACAGGCCATTTCGTATCCGGGATCCGGCGGCTCGACGATGATTGAGGATATACCGCCGTTAGCAAACCAGGCTTCTAAATTCAACTGGACTCCATAGTTTGATCGAGCCCTGTTCTCAAACCGATATAAGAAAGCTAGAAGTACTGCGCAGCACAGATTTCCTCTATCCGCAGAGTCCCACAGTAAAGCCCTGTCATAACATCTATGTCTCTCCCCACCACCGGCATGAGGCTCGTCCGATGTTGGTGGTCGATGCAGTAGGTTTCGCCACGCACCATCCCACTCGCAGCCGCTACACCACTCATTTTTTCTTCGAGGCTGATTGTCTGCGTGCCAGTCATCTGGTAACTGTATATGTATTCTCCTCCAGCCATTCGACGTCTGGTGAGGACTGGAGCTGAAATCAGATAACAGACCCGGGGAATGCATGACAGCACAAAAGAGTAAGGAGGTCGATGTACGATTGTTGACAGAGTCTGTGGTTTGCAGTTGTTATGCAAAATGGCATGGTGTCCAGACAAGACTTGAATCATTACGTGTTGCTGACATCGTGGATGAAAATCGACAGGTGTTAGTGCTTACTGCCCTCGCTCATTCTACCCTAGGGTCGGCAGCTGTCTCAACACAACGCACAAGGCACTGACAACACATCTTATTCAGGCTTTCATCTACCCAGGTATATACATTAGAATCTAAATGCGGAGAGTTTGGTGAGGAAGATTGATGCAATGAGGTCTCAGATATGAATTGATCGCTATGTCAATGTACCTGCTGACCAAGTTCAGCGACTATGCTGAGGATTTGTGTAACTCTTTGTAACTCTTCTCAGAAGAGCGCATATGTCTCTTCGGTTTCCTAGGAGTGCGATGAAACAGATACATCCCGAAGTCTCACTAATCATCATCATCCTCACGCCTGTCACCTTTGCTCCGGAAACGCGCTCTCGCATCGTCTTGGTCTGCTTTGGTGACGAAGTCGAGCGGATTAAACACGCATGAGCCTCTCCCGTCACCCAACCATTCTGGTGGAGGCATTTTCCTCTCCCACTGGTCGCGATAGACACCAGTACAACGTATAGGCTCCTCTGGGTCGACACGTTGTACATTAGTCTCGTCTGGAATGATTGGCAGCGGACAGGCATCTGCTTCCTTACCCGGTCCCAAGGGAGTGCCGGGCACATCCAGCAAGAAGTCGAGAAGGGTCTTCTTCTGTGTATCGGTAAGAAAGCAGATCCGGTACGTGACCTCTTCACGGTCGGGGTGGATATATACTGCGTCCAACCCGGCAGCACTGCTCTGCATCATCTCCGCCTTACGGTCGAAGAGAATTACCCCTCCAAGCACCCTATTCTCGGCCCAATATCCCGCCACGTCTGCAGCGCCGTGAGGGTACTGCGTATAATCGCGGTACCAAGGATGGCGGAAAAGCGTGGCAGGCGCCCCGTCACAGTTGAAGCGCCACCATAAGCTGCCGTCATAGTCATCCTGAGGCGGGGTCCACATGTGAATTGCCTGAAGGGCTGATCCTGGCGTGGAAAGACCGGAATTGTTTTGGTATAAAAGTACTGCTATCTGATGTACTGAGACAGCAACGATTTCAATCAACCGTGTACGAAAGGCTCTGGAGCCGGTGGAAGCGGCCTGGAATGCCGACAAGAGCTTTCGGTAATTATGTATTAGCGACCAAGCACAAATGAGCAACCCTATACCGGTACTCTCACGTGTAGGAAAAAAGCGCCAATCGCTTACCGGAACATCGAACTGGAGGACATTTGGATCAAACTCGTCGTGGAGCCGACGGACCGTGTCCAATGTACTGGGTTTAAGCTGCGTATGCTGGTGAATTGGGTGTTCGGGGCAGATGAGATCGCCATATACGTCTTTTAAAACTTCTGGAAGAGGGACACCATCAACAATTTGGGCATATGTGGTCTGGGCTATTTCCGTGGACAGGATCTTTGAGACGGCGGATGCTACGGAATCGCGGTGAGGCTCGTCGAGAGTGTCTATATTCGCTTTGCGGAATTTGAGGTCGTTGCTCGGTGGCTCGTTACCATTTCTGTTCGCACGGAATGGCTGCGAATCCATTGCATTGTTGGTCTAAGGGAGTAATCACTTAACGTGTAGTTGAGGAGGGCTTTTTAGGGCTTTGAAGTCTCAGCGGAGTAATGTGACATGGACAGGGCCACAGGAGCCAGACAATTCTAGTCAAGAGGTGCATTTGTTGCTGGCGCCCGTTGGTTGAACCGCGTTGCGTTGGTTACAGGTGAGACCCGCTTTGCGGAGCCATGACCGGCTTGATCCCTCGCTGTCATCGCTCTGTTGGTGGTCTCTCAAAGCTTGAATACATCCCAGAGAAGTATCATCCATCTCCAAGAGATTGCACGGCCTATGAGATACCGCAATGCCTTGGTCTCTATGCCAGTAGCTCCATGTGCGGCGTAGTCCCCGAAGCCACAAATTAGGAAGCCAACTTAGAACAAGGCCACAGAGATCGCAATTCCTTCAACGGTGATTACGGGTCGGAGGCTTTTAAGTGGAGCTTACCATGTTTGGATAGAGGTACAGAATGCTTGCTGTGTTCAGAAACCATGGGCTTATTACTGCTTAAGCTTCTGACCTCAAGCGCCGCTCCATGTGCCCAAAGACCCAAGACATACCGGCGGGTTCGGCTCGAAGACGGTCAAGGCTCGAGTATACGGCCGACTTTTCATCCCGATGACCCTAAGTTAGGGCTGCACCAGGAGGCCTTTTGAAAGACATCGACCCCAAAGGCGAGACGGTACACTATTTTGAAGCTAGGCTCGACGAGGTTCGCCGATGAGGGCCATGGCCTAAGCGGACTATCGAGACAAACTCCCAGGCAAATGATACTGCAAGCATCAGGTTTCAGGCTATGCGAGTGGGGGATTTTGTAAGTAGCCTTCCACACCGATTTCATGCTTTCAACCGACATGTCCGCAATAGACGATCGACAAGGACAACAATAGCGAACGCACGGTTCTGAACAGAATTGTGTCCTTGAAATCAGATGCTTCCAAGAACTAGGCTCTAGATTGACTAGCTTGAGCAACACAGAGTATGTTTCCTGTGCAAATTGCAAGGCTGAGCTTTGCTCGGATGTCCTGCGACCATTTGTCTATTACGTACTTGTTGACAGGTCTTGTTTCTGCCCTCTAGACACTGCTGCAATTTTGAAAGTTTCAAAGTGGAAGAATTGTCTCACAGAATGCAGTGTAATATAGGGGGGCAATGGTAGTTGAACAGTGATCTTCCCTACTGGACTAAAATTGACACTGACTAGGCTATAATAAATGTGCTGTTCAAGGGGGAAAGGGATATGGATAATTCGTTAAGCGCTAGGCTTCACTTGGGAGTGACTGAATGGAGACAGTGGATCAGCGTAACCCGTCCAACCTCGAGGCGTTTTAATGTATCAGTCATCATCAACACCAGTCACAGTCCTGGTCAGGCATATTGGATGGCGCAATTGTTCAAACCTCTTTCAATTCGTGTTCCAACGTCTTGGCGCCTCGACACAAAACCCATCTAATGTTCTTGCTTCTCGCAGAGATAATCAACACGATGTGATGTCCCTTCCTAAAGCCTGACCTTCTTTCACTTGTCGGAGATTTTGGCAGATTGCGGCAGGACGTGCTCAACTCACATCGGGCAGGCCGGGGTGATTCCTTCCATTTCAGACCTGGCCGTTTATTAGGCAGCTAGCACCCGAGGGCCGGTAGCTCCAGCGGTGAGGTCACCGGGCAGTGGAGCCAGCTGGCGCACGGACCCTCGCCGCAGCCTCCCCCAAACCCAAACAAGCTTGCCTTGAAAGGCCACTCACTTTTTTCGACCTCCAGCTCTGCTCAACACCATCCCGTCCACCCCCGACCGTACATCAACCAACCGCATCACCACCTTCATCCTGACAAGATGTCTCGTGGCGGTACAACTCTCTACGTCACTGGCTTCAGCCACGGCACTCGTGCCCGCGACCTCGCCTACGAATTCGAACGGTAATTCCGATCCCTCCTTCCTCAGCCCACCACCCACCCAAAAACCTCCAGTCCAAGTCCAGTCCAGTCTCTCGGGGACTCTGAAATCCTCCCCGCCGCCCTCGCCCTCGCGTCGAAGTGTTCGCTGTGTATAAACCACCGTCGTGTCCTACCCACCGTCGTGCCATGCCTCCGTCCTGCCCCCCAGTCGTACCCTCCCACCATTCGATCGAGCGGTCGGCGATGACAGAACGCTTCCAAACAAAACGCGCTTGGCTTTGCACCGGGCAAGTCGCCTGTCAAACGGTATCCACCCGGCGTCGCGACGCTACCTCGACGCGGCGATGCGATCGCAAAACCCGAGACATCCTTGATCCATTTCGCTCGGTTGTTTTGATGATACTGACATCATCCGACACAGCTATGGCAGGCTCGTCCGTTGCGACATCCCTGCTCCTCGTAGTGCTTCGAGCAGGCTGTGAGTATCTGCTCCATCCCGAAAGACGCCGACCGGCCGCTGTTTGCTGACTCCGCCATCAGGTTCGCGTTTGTGGAGTACGAGGACCGTCGAGATGCCGATGATGCCTATCACGACATGCATAACAAGCGGATCGGACGTGATGACATCCTGAAGATCGAGGTAAGCTAGCTACCATCGTAGCTATCGACTCCCAGTGTTCACGTACACTAATGCTTCTACAGTGGGCCCGCACTCCTCCTTCTGCGTCCTGGCGCTTCGATTCTGGCCGTGACCGCGACCGTCGCCCTCCGCGTTCTCCTCGCCGCCGGACTCCCAGCCCCAGGCGCACTCGCGACTACTCTCCTCGCAAGGACGACCGTCGTGACCGTGACCGTTATGATGACCGTGACCGCCGTGACACTCGCGACCGCTCGCGATCTCCTGACCGCCGGTAAGCAGCTATTCGTCAAGAACATTCATGAGTTGAGAGCCATCGAAAGAGGTACTGATATTGTCGACTTAGTGACCGCGACGATCGGGAAAGGGACGACAGGGACGACCGCGACCGCCGTGAGAACGGTGCTAATGGCGATGATCGCAAGCGTAAGCATCAACGCCCCGCATGAATCCATTCTACCACCCGCTGACACGCCAAACAGCCCTGGACAGCCCACCTCCCGCCCATGACGACCTCGACACCGCGGAGTAGATCTTTCGTTGGAGCTTAGAAGTCTCAGATCACACTCACAGACAAAGTCACGAATTCAGACGAGGCCGCGGATCCAGACGAGGTCGCGGATTCAGACAAGGTCGCGGACTGAGACGAGGTTTCTGATCTTCCCCTTTCCCGCGGCACACTAACTGAACGGAATGCTTGGTCCACTTTGACTTCCTTAATATGGGTGTTTTAGTTTCCGATGCGGATTGCGGACATCGGCGGTCTCTCTTGACGGCGTCGGAAAGTGCGCAAAAAGCTGCGCGCGAAACTCGGTCGATTATTCTCGGAAACGGTTCATTTCCCCCACTAAGAATGGAAAAACAGAAATCGCGGAAAAAGTACTTTAGATCATCGTAGGACGAATACCATGCACGCATTGCTCCAAGAAGCATTAATATTGTGGTTCTCGAGTGAAGTTCTGCTGAGTTCACCGCTCAAGCTCGCCCTCGAGTTTCACCAACACTCTGGATATATATTCTTGCGTTGGGTGAATGCTGAGGGACAGCCAGAGCAGCCTCCCACTGGCAATGCTGTAGCCCTAGGGACCTGGCGCCGTCCAGCGTTCGCGTCCGTAAATCTACGGGGGCATGTAATACATCACCTGAGAAATTTGATTCTGTGAACAGAGCACATCATTATCACAATCATACACATGTCACTCGGTCCCGCATCACGCAGTCCATGTTTCAATTCTCTTGTGCATTCTGGTATTTCCATGACTTATGTAGTCGGCTGGCCAGATTGATAACACATGCTGGCCGGCCCTAGTTCCGATACCTGGCACCTGTGTTTCTTCGTGTCCAGAGGGTAGGTAGCAAACTAAGAGAGGAAAATACAAGCGGAAGTCAAGTCAAGTCAGGACGAGAACCAAACTCTCTCCTTGGCCGGACGGACGAGCACACATACATACAAACACACACACAAGTTGGCCCTCCCTCCGGTAGAACACCGCATGCTGAGAACGCCTCGCCGTAAAACCAAAGTCACCTCCCATCCGGCCGCTCCTGACCCCCCTAAGAGACGAGACATGTAAGGAAATAAGAAGAGAGGAAAGGAAAGAAGAAAACCTGCTCCTTGTTGCGACTCGGCTACTTGATCGGTGCCGTTGCGGGTTGAAAGTACAAATATTAGAGCAAGCAACACCTCAAGTGCCCGGTGCGCCCTACACGGCCCGGCGCCTGGCGGTATGTAGGTAGATAGGTAGGACCAAAAACGGTCGCGAAGGATATTTCGAGTCGACTGCTCGAGGCTCGCATACCCTCAGCCCAAAAATAGAAACAATTAAACATGAAATATAGGAGCATATCAATCAAAAATCGTCTCCACACGGTGGGGAAGAGGCCGTATGCCCGGGCCCAACGCCGACTGCGTTGAAGCAGTGTGACCCAGCCAGCCTCGCGCTCCATATGCAGCAGACCAAAATAAACGCCGATATCCAAACAGCGAGATCACCCCGTAAGCAAGGCAAGACATGACAAAGAAATGGCACAAAAGACAGCCGGTAGGCACAGGGAGGTCAAGTTCCACCCCCACGATAAAGCTGAGGCTCACTCAATCTCCATCCTGCCGGCGATGTCCTCACTCATGCCGCGCAGGGCGCTCAGCCTCGGGCTGGTCTCGTGCTCGTCCTCGGAGACCTCGTCGCTAAAGTCATCGCTGAGCTCGGCGTCGTCGTCGTAGTCCTCATAGCTGCCGGCGAACTCTTCGAGCTCGAGCACGCCGTCCTTGTCGCGGTTCCACGACAGGCCGTCGTCGGCGTAGTCGTCCTCGTCGTCCGACACGGGCATGCGCTCGGCCTCGCGGTCGCCCAGCCAGTACCTGGCGCGCTTGTTGGCCCCGGCGTCCTCGAGCTGCAGCTGCCTGCGCTTCCGCAGGTCGCCGGCCGACGATGAGGGTGTCAGCGACATTGCCCCGCTGCGCTGGCGGTGCCGCAGTGGTGACGGCGGGTTGTAGCTGTGCGACACGACCGGCACGCCCCGGACGTAGAGATAGGCGACGCGCTTGCGCTCCCTGTTGAAGAACAGGTAGTGCAGACTCCAGATGGCGGCGGTCTCCTCGTCAAAGGGGTTCGAGGTCGGCTGGTAGGAGAAGACGGCGCACTCCTTGAGCGTCATCTCCTTATCGATCAGGGCCCACATGTGGGGCCCCCAGGGTGGGGATTCCGTGCCGGACACGGCCGGGGGCGACGACCCCGTGTCTGCGACAGCAGCCTTGGTCCTCTTACTTGGAGGAAGTAATGAGGTCATGGGGAATTCGGTTGTGGATGGCGCGTTGGGCCGCGCGCTGTGCAGAGTTGTGTCGAGATTGGCGATCACCTTCTTCAGCATGCGCTCCCGCTTGAAGTCGGCGGGTCGCAGTACGTGACTGAAGTCATAGTCCGGATGTGAGGCGTTTAATGTCGCGATGAGATATGCGAATGTCCTGCGACTTGAGATGTCTGAAAGAGGGCCAAATGGACTTGACCGGGACAGGTTGAGGGTGGTGCGCTGGGGCGGTGACAGGCTAGAGCCGAACTTGAGCAGGGCGGCATGTTGTGTTTCTAGCGACTTGTCAATGTTCTTGTAAAGCTTCTTGTCGGAGCCTGCGGCTTTTGTCGTGTACAGGTCGCAGCCGCCGGTAACGTGACAATCAGGAGTGTCGAAGTTGAGCGCGCTGGCCACGACGTCGAAGTCGCGAAGTGGTAGGAACTGCGGTGAGAGCATCTGGTCAGCCTTGCAACCCCAATAATCGCTGAACTGTGCATGCACACGAGTCTAAAATACGTACCTTCATCTTGAATATGTGTGTTCTTTGAGAGGGTCTGTAGCGAGTGCTTCGCTTGACGTGGTGTGGTGTTGGCGGCGTGCGCTCGGGTGTTATCGAGTAGGTGGAGTTGTGTTATCGTGGGACCACTGCGTCATTCAAATGGGACGCGATCGCTCAGGGGTTCACTTCGCAGGATGCAACCTGGCGTTGAAAGTATGTACGAGAGGAACGAATAATCCAAGGTGACCACTAGTCGGCTTGAACAGCGAAAGGTGGTCAAGTTATCGCAAGTGCTGGGTCAGATGTTGTGGTGGCTTGTAGTTGCTTGTGACGGAATCGGGTGGAGTTCGGACATGCGGTGGGACCCTGATTGTCAGTCGGTCAGGCTGGCGCAGTCGCAGTCGCGAGTGCAGGAGCAGTCCAGAACGCGATAGGCGTCCAGGCGATTTACTGGGGAGGAAATGCCATCTAGAAAATGAGGATGTGGTTCTGGGCAGGGCTGATGCGCGGTTCTTGGTCGGGAATGCAAGGGGCTTTGTTCAGGAGAGGAGATGAGGTGGTGATAACGCAATGGGCCATGGCAGACAGGGCAGACAGGTAAGCGGGTGTACGGGTCGGGCGGGCGTTTCGGGGGACCAGGGAAGCCGCCAGTTGGTTTGTCTGACACTGGGTCCTGTAAGCGTACCCTGGAAGACTGACCCGGCACATGGGCTGAGACTAGGTGCCAAGTCGTTCTTGGGTGTGGGGGGTCGGGGGAGGGGCCAGCTGGTGCGAGAGGGACAGCAGCACAACAAAGGAGTCGCGCTCAGCCCCTGAGACTCCGCTGCTACCTGCACCGCTGCAACTTGTCAAGGCAAGGTAGCTGTGGCCTGCTCGGGACTCGGGCGCACTGATGCGGGGGGCCTGTGAGGGACCATGACGAATGATGAGCCAGACGGACACCACGAGTATCGTCCGGTGGGCAGCCAGCCACGAGAGTCAAGTCAGCACATGAGTAGCCACTCCTCTTGGACTCGCCCGCTGCATTCTTTGAGACGTTGGAACGTGCACAAACCCGCCCGGCTGGGTGGACGGCTGGATGAACGAACAAGCCGACGAATCGTGGGATAAATTGGGCCGAATGTGCATTGCGTGGTTGAATTGAACCTGGTCTGCCGCAAACGGACTCCGTCATTCGAGGACAGACCTTGGCAAGTAGTGTCTATTAGCACCCAATCAGCAGATGTGCGTACCTCCTACTCCTAGCCTATGCGGCGCCTCGTCTGTCTGTCAACTGCTTCCCCGAGCTCTGCCTGGACGATCTCGTGGACCCGAGGAGTCTTTCTGTTCGTCCCAATTGCCTCGGGTGGAGCGTTGTTCACCTGCTCAATTCCCTAGCTCAAACCGTGTACGCCTGACTCCATGCAACGTGTAATCACGATCCTCAAAGTGCCGTTCGTTGTTCATGCTCCCGTCGGCGCCTCAGCTTGAGTAACCTGCCAATCCCGTCTCTTCCTAGATGGTTGGCCCATCACAGTATGCCGACGTCTTTCAGTGCGTTTTTGACGTTCTCCATTTCCTGCGTGTGTCGTAGGTTTGTTAGCCGGAGCAAGACGCCTCCCGACCGCCGCGTGTCTTTCCCGATGTATGGACATTGTAGATAGGGCATGTAGGTGTTAGGCAATAATATGTTTCCAGCTGCGTTACATGATCTTGGTCACTTCGTCCTCGACCTGGCGGCAGTGGAAAGGGCGTCAGCGAGCTGCACTGCAGAGTTGAAAGGCGGAAAGCGCAGCAGGAGGATGACAACGACGAGGAGTTTGCGGTCTGATATACAAATAGCACGTCCGAACCAGCGGCAGCTCGAGCGCGTGACGCGGTGACGACAGAAAGGCAAAAAGAAAAGGCTTCACTGACCTCCATGTCCTCCAACGAGTCTTGCTGTGCAATGCATCGCAACACCGTCTTCTTGCTGCTCTCCTGTAGTTCGCCGGCGAGCAGCAGCTCGTCCAGTATCCAGTAGGCCTTGGTGAAAGAGAAGATGATGTCGAGCTCGCAGACGTTTCCGTAGTACTTGTCCATCTGCTCAACGTAGCGGTGGATGATCTCGAGCGTGATGAGCTCGTTGTCGTCGGAGGATGCGCCGGCGATGAAGAACAGGGAGGCGTATCGGCGGTAGACGATCTTGGTGTCCTTGTACTCGAGGAAGTTACACATGCGGGTTCGCCTGGCCAGGACCAGCTGGGAGACGTCCTTGACGATCTTGGCCTTCTCCTTGGGCGACATGGTCTGGAACCATTTCGCAAGACGCTGCAGATGCGCTTCGGGTCAGGTTTGCGCCGCGAGGCAAAAGGGGGACCATGACGGCGGAGGACAACATACAACTTTGCCCTGACGGGACAGCAGGATCAAGTAGTTGATTGCCATGATGGCAGTCCCACCAGACGGTGATGGTTGGGAGTAGGAGTCGGCCGGTGGAGATTTGAGAAGAGAGCGGATGCTGTCGCCGGCACTCTTAGCTGTCCTTGGGAAGATTTGCTGGGCAGTCGAGCAGTCGGGTCGGCCACGAGGGGTGCAACGTTGGAATGTCCAGAACTCAGGTACCGTACCTGCCCAGGGTGGAGCGGCCCTAGTCCGCGGCGGCAGCAATGGGTCTCCCAGGTCCTGGTGCACGAGCCAACTTGCACGGGGAGCGCCTACGGGGTGGGCATGTAAGCGCATTACAGCAGCTCTCTTAGTTTGGTCTTCGAGAATCGAAAGTCCACTGCTCTGCTATTTGCAATGAAATATCAACAGTATCGCCACAGCATGCTAATCATGGAGTTCCTCTAGCACGCAAGAGCTCTGGAGCACCTCTTTCAATCTCTCCACGGATTTTGCATTCCTAGTGAACTCCTCTAGCGAAAATGATCACGAAAATCGTAGCTCACTTCAGCCTATGTTTCTATTCTATTGATGGGCTCTTGTGCCACTATTTCAGAATATTTTTGCACGAACACGGACTTCATAATCTGCTAGAAGCCTGGCTATCTATGAGATTGATCATGCGTCTCTTGAATCGTACTAAGTCTAGGTTGAAGTAATCATTGCAGCAGCCGGAGGGAATCGCTGCCCCGGCCGTAGATAAGACATGGTCAGCCGGCCGATTCCCCGCTTAAAGCACGCCCGATCCGGGGCCGGTTGCCCATCACGCAACGGGCAGCTCTGTTCGCCACTCCAGGACTTCGTAACTGTTTATACATCCTATTACCAGCGCTATCCCAGCACAATAACACCATACTGGGTAGTACTCTTCCTATAATCTTGATCTTCACTGCGCTCCATCTTAGATCCTTACCATCTAACATCATGGTACTGCGAGAGGTAGTCGAGGGCCAAGCCGGCCTCCCCGTGCCCAACAGCACCCTTTCATACTGGCACAAGGACCCGTCAAAGAAGCTCCTGGGCTACCGGTCCACGCCGGACCTGCCCGCCGAGGCGGACACCATCATTATCGGGACGGGAATGTAAGCAAGTCTTGGATACAGGTTATATTTACATTTCCTTATCAACGGACTTACTTCTCCCAATATTCGTCTGACCAGGAAATATTATGGACACACATCACCACATCCATGAGACTACTTCCCAGTGAACCAACAGCTAACTGAAAAACACTGTAGGACGGGCTCCTTCGCGGCTCGCTTCCTCAAGGAACCGGCATCCCCAGCAAGCCAGCAGTCCCTCCTGGTCCTCGAGGCCCGCGAGGCATGCTGGGGCGCAACGGGCCGCAACGGCGGCCACTGCCAGCCCTTTCTCTACGGCACCAACGAGGAGGTCGCCCGCTTCGAGCTCGAGACGTACAACTTCCTGCAGGACCTCGTCGCCGCCGAGGACATCCCCTGCGACTGGCGGCCCGTCAACGGCGTGCACGCCATGCTGAGCCAGGACGTCTTCGACGCCGCGGCCAAGGCGATCCCGGCGCTCCGCAAAAAGGTCCCCGACTTCGCGGACAAGATCGCCGTGGTGTCACCTGATGGGTTGGTCGACGGCCCCGGTGAGGGTGAGGGTGGTGAGTGGGCGCGCGGCCTGACGCTCGAGAAGCTCAGGCTGGACCGCCCCGGGGTCGCGGGCGCCATCGTGCAGAAGCACGCCGCGAGCATGTGGCCGTACAAGCTCGTGTGCCACGTGCTAGAAGGCTTGCTCGCGCAGCACGGCCCGGCCTCGTTCAACCTGCAGACCAACACGCCCGTGACGGGCCTTGCCAGGAACTCCGGTGGAAAGTGGATCGTCTCGACGCCCCGGGGAAAAGTCTCCGCGAAGAAGGTCCTCCTCGCAACGAACGGATACACGTCGCGGCTGCTCCCGGCCTTCTCGGATCTGATTGTTCCCGTCAGGGGCCAGATCGGCGCGCTGCTGCCGCCTGAGCCCCGGGTCGCGCTGGACTACTCGTATGTTTTCTTTGGGCAGCTCAAGGGCGAGGACGGGGAGGATACCACGAGGGACGAGTACCTTGTCCAGCGGCCGCTTCCGAGGGGGGAGCTCATCCTCGGCGGGGGCCGGCACCTTGCCAAGGAGATGGCTGTTGGGGAGTGGAGGGACGACACGGTCGAGCCGAAGGTGGCGAAGTGGCTGCGGACTGAGCTTGAGCCTGTGCTTAGTCTGGACCGCAAGGAGGAGAAGGCTCCTGAGGAGGGGCTTGAGGCGTCCATGGAGTGGACGGGGATCATGGCGTACAGCCGTGACCAGGCGCCGTGGATCGGTGCTGTTCCGGAGTCTTTGGGCGGCGGTGAGGGTTTGTACATTGCATCTGGTTTTACGGGGCATGGTATGCCGCGATGTGCGTTAGCCGGTAGGGGCGTAGCCAAGATCATGTTAGGAGACGAGAAGGGACATGGTATTCCCAAGACCTTCCAAGTGGACGAGGACAGAGCAGCAAAGGCGAGGGAGAACTGGGGCCGTGTTGGGACTGTTGATGAGATGGAGACATTGATCGCGGATCTGAGACCGCTCATGGAGTAGAGGATTGGGTTGAGACGAGTTAGACCAGAAGTGGTGGAATGAAATGATGCTCATGGGAGCACTCTCATCAGACACAGTCCTCAATACCGGCTCAGTCTGACTCACTGATAATGGGGCATCACGGTGAGGCCTGAACTTCAGACAGTCCAGGGCATTACGAGGTGATATCGGCCGTTGGTGTCAATTTCCAATTCATTTGAGATGACCTATCAAGAGTAAAGCTTTGTAAAGCCCTCTTCAGGTGGCTGGAGCCAGTTCTTCTCGTCGTACACCCTCTCATCTCCTCCCTCAATGATGTGGAACGTGTAGATAATCCTCCCCTTCTGGCTGAGATTCTTCTCGCTCTTGTGGAGAATATTGCCGTGGATCAGCACCAGAGACCCAGCCTTGACCTCCCCAGGGATGTAATCCTCATCCCGCGCCGGCGTGTCAGCCCTCTCACCGTACTCGTCCCCAGGAGGGAACCTCGGCCCTTCGTTGGTAGCCATCTCTGTCCCTGCGCTTCCTGCCTTGCGAACGAGACGTTTTGAGATAGGAGCCCACTTTGTAGTGTTAGCTGTGGATCACGACCAGCAGAGTGAGGGAGAGAGAAGAGAGAGGCTAGCCTACCTTGTGCGACCCGGGCAGGAAGCTCAGACACCCGTTCTCCAGCGTCGCATCCTCGAGCGCATACCAGAAACCAACGGCGCTCGGTGGGTTCGTGTACAGGAAGGTGCTGTCCTGGTGAGGCGGCACCGCGCCTCCAATCTCGGGCTGCTTGCAGATGACCATGCTCTGCAGACACCTCGGGTCCCTGTACCCCAACGATCTCGCGATCTCAGCGGGGATGGCCTCAGACGTGGCGCCCTTGTCTCCACCTAGCAGCTTCGCAAAGGGCGGGCTGAGGGCGTGCAGGTAGTGGCCGATCTTGTTGATGGCCCTCTCCTTGGGCTTGGTCAGTTTCCCCTGAGCGTCAAAGGCGTCCTCCTCGAAGAAGAAGCGGATCTTGTCGCCCGAGGTCAGGAAGTAGTCGTCGCCCACGTGGTCCTGCCCGTCCTCGCCGCCCGTGCTAAACTTGGTCATGGGATGGTCATCGAGGCTAAAGTTGGTGAGCAGGGAGCTCGTCTCGTCCAGCAGGGACTTCACTGTGGAGGGCGAGAGGGCGTCCTCGATGATGAGGTAGCCGTTGCGCTCGAACGAGTCGACCTGGCTGGCCGTGAGGCCGCCTGAAATATGAGAGGATACAGTCATTGTAGCCGGGTATGAAGAATGTCGTGAATCACAGGGAATATGTTCCAACTTCAGTAATGAGACGCCTTTGAACCAGTAGCCGTTGTCAAAATGCCAGTAGGTGATAAGAGGGAGTCCAAGAAACCCAGCCGAGGTGCTCCGAGTAAACGGCCGATAGGCGGCCCACTCCGCCTCGGCAGGAGGCTAGTTGCGGATTAGGGCGGTCCGAAGGTGCTCAAAGGCAGAGACCCAATAATTCGGATTTGATCCTAACGTACAAATAGTAGACTTTATTCTCTTTCCTTTTAAATCTCTTTGGTAAAAATTCAATAATGGTCATGTGTCTGGTTGACTGATAAGACCAGCCTGCAGCACAGACGTTATGCGACACCTGTCTGCAGAACACCCTTCCAATATGATATCTGTCCACGGCAAGTCTAGACCTGCTGACTGCCTGCAAAAGGTGATGTCAATTCCTAGTTTCGTAATTTTTAGGAAATAAGTGCTTGGAATTCTGTAGTGAATTATCGCATTCTATCTGGCCGGCACCCAAAATTTTCTTCGGTTCTCAGAAATTCCTTTCCAGCCAGCCGTATCCCGTCCAAGAAACTGTTACTAAATTCATGCAAGACTGCAATTTCACTATAACCAAACTTGAAAATGACAACGCACCAAAGCTGCCGAATCTTACATATAATATAGGTCCAGCTTTGCCAGTGCCCACCCATTCTTCTCGCTCAAGACGGATTCCCTTGGGGCACATGTAGTTTTTCGCACAGCATTCAAGAGTTTGCTCCATGGGTTCATGCTGAGATCTCCCAGGACCAAAATGAGGGCCACAACTTAAAGTAACCCCTCGGCCGTCAGATATCGGGACCAGCTGCCCTAGGACTTCCTATCGTGGTTTCGGCGGATCAGGTTTGGGTGTCGGGTGGAAGCGCCCTGCGCAACACGCTCATCGTAGCCGATCTGGCTCAGGAGCTCAAACGAGCTCGTTTGGCATCAGCCTGGCAGGTTGCGCACCATTCGTCGACTCGGAAATTGCGTACGTTGTAACTCGGTACTGACTCTTCGCGCATGCAATACCAAAGCGCATACTTGATAGACAGTCCAGTCTTTTTTCGTTCGCGTTCCCCGCACTTGTGGTCTATTCTCTCAAAAATGCGTCCACAGCGTGTCCAGATCGTATACTTTCCACAAGTGCAGTGTGGGTACTTGCTGCTCTTATAGCTTTTTTGTTTCCAATTGACTGTTTCGAGAAGTGAGTATTTGATGCTTTCCCTAGCATTCTGCAGCCGTGATTGAACAACGAAGTACATCTGCCCTGCTGGGAATTCAACCCAGGATTTCAATCTACAGAGACCTTGTGCTTTTCATTGCCTGAAAGGGTAAGTCGAGTCCAATTCAAAGGACAAACAATCATGCAACACCTCGAAGCCAGCAATAGAAAAGGGACCAACTCAACTCACCTCCTTTGAGTGTCATCTCCTTGGGTTTCACAAGGCAATTTTTGACGTCTCTAGGCACAGCATGATCTTTGGAAATTTCGGTAGACATGGCATTTCCAAGACACAAATACCAAGAATAGGAGAGTGTGGTAATGCTTGACTGAGACTTGAAAATAAGCGAAGAAAGTCCATGACCTTTTTAGAGAGACTCAAAATATTACTTACATCTACCGTTTTAAGGACTTCGAGGGAGATTTGCCAAGCATCGTCGGCAGTACTCAAAATTGGTCATCGTTTATTTTTATCCTTGACTTGGCTGTTGCAATGAGGCCGGAAATGAAACTCAAGGTTGGTGCACTTTCGAGCTGGTCAACACAGGCGGCCGTACAACTGGCAGCTTGTGAAACAGAACGAAAAGGTTTGGCACATGACGGCAGGCTTCTGCAAGTGCAGTTCATCATTGTTCGACTGATTGCATGGTGGTGAAAACGTTGTGCTTGTTGGTGGCCGAGTTTGGCCGAGGCCGAACCCTATGGCGGTGAGGGGGCGGCGAAGCAACATTAAAGCAGCTTGTCTGCTGTCCATGTAACACGTTCTGTTGCTGTGCCACCGCTTTATATTTAAAGAATCGCTGGTACGGTTTGGCCGAGGACTCGCGACCTCAACCTTGCCAAACACACTACCAGCACCAAATTTCTTTCTGCGTCCTCAGGATCATCCGCGGGCGTCGTTAAATTTCACCTTGACTGAAAGCCAGAGAAACGGGGAGACGGGGAAGAGGAAGAGGGCATAGATAAGGAAAAGAAAAGAGCTGAATGGTTGTCCCGTTTGACAGCATATGTCAGGTTGCGGTATTGAAGACCAAGTAGACTCAACTTGTCTTCATGCCGACAAGATCTTGAGGTCCTTGTTGGGCTGAACAGCCCATCCCTGGCTAACGTCCTGAGAGCACCTTTCACGTCCAACAGCTGCTCTTACATCATGGGTTTCTTCGACCACTGCGAGCCGAACCAGCGTTTCAATGCCTACAACAGCAATAGCTTCCCGTGTGGACCTACGACATGGCAGACTATTGACTGGGACCAGCGACGGTACATCTCTACCAGTGTTCCTGAATACATTGACACGGGCGACGAAGATGAGGCAGATGCAGTGGAAGAGTGTACTATTCGGGCTCTGTCAGAGCTCGTCGACCAGCTTGACGACGATGTCAACCTCGTCAACTTCTCTATAGAGGGTGACTATATTTCGAGCTCTTCCGATACGAAGGACGATACTGCTGCTATACCGCTCTATTGCCCCCTAGATATGATTCCGGAGCGATTCAGAACAGGGCGTATCGTTTCGAGGGCTGACCTCGTCGAGATCGACAGGCTATCTCCATGCGTCGACCTGGTGACGTACAGATCGCGGCCCGGGTCGAGGGCAGTGTTCAAGTACCATTTTCACCACGACCAAGCGCTGAGGAATTGGCACGAGCTCAACTGCTGGCTGAGGCTCAGCAGGCATCCGAATATTGTGCATTTGGAAAGCGTGGTCACTGATTACGAGGACGTCCCGGGGCATGGCACCAATATCGAAGTTGTCGTCGGCTTCACGTCAACCTTCGTCACAGGTGGGACGTTGGGCGAGAGACAGCAGGGACAGCTTTTCAAATTGGAGTACCTCGAGCAGCTCATGGAGGTTGTTGACGACCTTAATTTGAAGCTCGGTATCGTCCATCAGGACATCGCGCCGCGAAACCTCGTCGTGGATCCCATAACGGACACGCTTCAACTGTTCGACTTCAGCTGCGCCGGAAAGCTCGGCCGGAGGGTATCTGCAGGTCATCAGCATTTTTCCAACCCCGGAAGCTTCAAAATCGATCTCAAGGGCGTCGTAGCGACTGCATATGAGATTATCACTCGCGACACTCAGCTCGCGGAACAGATCCTCCTGGGGGCAGACATCTCCACGATCGAGGACAAGGAGTGGATCAAGCACCCTGATGTGAGTCTCGATAAAGATATTGAGGACTACAGGAGCACTATCAGAAATTGGCTGCAACGGCGGAACCAGCCAGGGAACCTGATCACCCACTACGCGCAGGCCTCGAACCACTTGGAATGGCCGGAGCCCTGGCAGCCAGAGATCCCGTCCCTAGACGAGAATGGCAATGCATTAGAGGAAGAAACAAGGCCAGTGACTTGTGTGCCACGAACCGCACTCAGAGCCTTGGGCCTCAAGTTTGTCCAGTGGGAGCGGCCCGCCCATAATAGGATCCCGGATGGCTTTCGCGTGCTTGGGGATGGGACGCTGATTGCAGAGACAGACTTGGAACAAGATGGGAGGGCCGAAGGTCACGTTCCCTACGAGAACCAAAGTTCGGTAGTCGAATAGCTAGTCGGTATTGGATCGCACAGGTCCAGTAGCAGCAGTATATGCCTTCGTGCGGCAAAGCATTATAGCATGCCCTAAATCTGTCGTACCAAGAGCCTGACCACATCAAGCTAAGCCCAGAATGTCTGTAAGTTGAGGACAGCGAGGTATCCTGACGGATCACGAAGTAATTGTCAGCTCGCCGGACTTTTGTTGAGACGGCGCCAGCTGTTGCTTGACCCACACCCAGTCACCATCAGAGGGCTCTGTTGCATTAAATTATGACACACAAGAGGAGGCAGCTACAAATTCCCATTGATCACAGTCCAGGGAATTATTATAACCTTCGCAAGCTTCAATTCACGGAACTACTGTCCACTCAACGGATAACTACTCAAGCAGTGCAGGACAACCCCTTTTGCCCCTGTCTAATGACTGACTGCCCGCCTGCCTGCTCAAATTACCTCCCGCCCTCGTCACTCGCGCGTCGCGTTGCGTGGCCGGAGATAGTGAGGAACACACGCACACACACACGCACACATAACTTTGCCCCTGCATACCGAATAATTGTTCTTGATTTCCTCGGGGTGTAAAAACCCAAGCACCCAAGGGCTAAGGCGCAAGATAGCCGCCGATGTTTTGGTTGGAAGGAGACTTGCTTTGCTAATGTACATGTTTGGTCGAAATGCTGTCGGCTGGTGGGGCCGCATTGTCCATCACGCCGTCTTCTCCGGGACATGCGTGGCGTAGAGACCATGTCCAGTTACTGGCGAGGAGTGCTGTGGTCGTGCCATCCGGCATATCCCGAGAACAATCAGGCCGAAGCGTAGAAAGAAGAAAGACTCGCCCAGGTAGAACGCCACTTCTCCTGTAAGCCACCCGAGGATAATGGAAAGAGGACCGACTCCGTGGGGGAGAAGGTTCACATCTACCGGCGCTGCTAACGACCATAAGGATGGAATCCCCTCGCACCACCACCTCTACCGCCGCCGCGGTAGTTAGCACCGGGCCTTCCGGCGTTCTTGGGACCCGTAGGTGCGTTGGCCGGAGGCGCCTTGGTAGGGTCGGTCGGCTGCTGGTGATTCTGGTGGTGGAAGCCTCCCCGGCCTCGGAAGCCACCTCCTCCGCGTCCGCCGCCGCCGTGGCTCCCCATGGAGGCAGGGCTCATGCTGCCGCCTCCGGCCATCTGATTAGGCACGTTGGGCGGAGGAACGTCATCGTACATGCCCTCCCACGAGGCCGGCGCTCCGCCGGCGCCCATGCCGTAGCCCTGCTGTTGCCCGCCCATGTTGCTGTTGCTGCCCTGGCGGCCGCCACGCTGGTCGTATTTCTGCTGCTCGAACATCTGCTGCTCATAGGCGTTGTATCCGGGGCGGTTCTGGTTGCCACCGCCGGGGCCGGTGGGGACGTTTGGCTGTTGCTGCATGCCGCCCTGAGGACCGCCGGGCCCGCCTCCCTGGCCTCCCATCTGGTTCATCATCTGCTGCATCATGGCAGGGTTCATCTGGCCGCCCATGTTTCCCATGTTGCCCATGGGGCTGCCACGGCCCGCGCCGGCGCCGCCTTGTTGCTGGGCCTGCATCATCATCTGTTGCTGCATCTGCTGCATCTGCATCATTTGCATCATGGCCGCCTGTGGGTTCATGCCGCCCATGCCGCGGTTCTGCATGGCCATCTGTTGCTGCCACATCTGGAACATCTGCTGCATGCGGGCCCACTGCTGTGCCATCGCAGAGCCGCTGGGGCCGCCAGCGTTACCGCCGCTGTTCCCACCGGAGACGGCTCCTCCTTGCGACGAGTTGTCGTCAAAGTTGTTTCCGCCTCTGCCCCGGTTGCCGAATCGGTTGTTGCCGCGGCCCTTGGCCTCCTCCTCCTCTCGCATGTTGCCGCGGGGCTGCGCCTTCTTGACCTCGATTGGCTTGCCGTGGATCTCCAACTCCGTGGCGAGACAAGCGTCCACGCCGGCCTCGGACTCGAAGGTAACGAAGCCAAAGCCTCGTGGGCGGCCGGTGTCCTTGTCCATCATGAGTGTGGCATCGACGACACGCCCGAACTGGGCGAAGTAGTCTTTAAACTCAGCGTCCGTAGTCTCTTGGCTTACACCACCGACAAAGATCTTGCTAGTCTTCTCTTGCTCATCTCGAGGTATGGCGCGTTTGGGATCGATCTTTTGTGTTTTGCAACTCGTCAGTACTTGACACTTCGCGCCAGGAAAAAAATAGGTCAATGCTCACAATCTTTCCGTCCAAATAGTGCTCCTTGACCATAACAACGTTAACCGTTTTGGGATCTTTGAAGGTGAGGAATCCGAAACCTCGCGACCGGCCGCTGGCGCCATCTCTCATCACGGTGCACTCAGTAACCTCGCCAAATTGGGAGAAGTAGTCTCTCAGAGATTCTTCAGGGGAATAAAAGTCAGCAAACACTACTAGCCACTAATTGAGTGAGAAGTGGCGCTCACCATCTGTGGTCTCCCAGTTCAAGCCTCCTATGAACATTTTCCTGGAAAACATGCATGTCAGTACGTTTGTTCCTTTAGGTATGAACTTGTTAGACTATGTGACGGCGCTTGTGTGCGCATGGGAATGACCAGTGTTGACTGCCCATGCATTTGGCTACCACGGGCGCAGATGTGATTGTTGCCATCTCTCCCACAGCAAACAAATCAGCCTCAGTGTCCGGGCGGTTCGGCGGTGTGTGTACGGCTTGCTGCATTGGCTGCCGTGACCCTTTTTGGGCTTTCCACACCTTTGGTACACCTCATCTCTTACTTGGCTGGTGTGGTTCGAAATGGTGGCCATGCCTGCAAGGAAGTCGGTGGAGTAGTCATCATCAAAAGTGCCGCCATCTTCGTCCTCAACCTTGATCGACAAGTACTCTTCTCTTTTCACCGCTGAGTCTAGGTTTCCCGCCGCCATGCTTGCTCTCTGATTGTCGAGTAGGCGCAGCGATGCTCAATTGAAGTTGCTGCTCAGTGGCTGGATGTTCTTCCTTGCTTGCTGGCTGGTTGGGTGGGTACATCCCAGAGCTCTCACGTCCAAGTGAGAAAAGAGGGGAGCAGCGCAGAATGATTGGAAGCCAGGAGCAGCAAAGATTGTCGAAATCTTGCGATCTTTGTTCGGACTGTCTCTCTGTCTCTCTCTTGCTATCGTCAAGCTAGGTACTGGCTCGAGCGCTATCCGCTTCCAAATCTCTTTACAAGTCCTGGGAGAAGATGGATGAACGTTCCACGTCTTCCCTGCTCACAGAGTACTCCGTGGGCTATTTGGAGCTCCCAGACATCATTGGCAACTGGTGCCTGTGATCTGATCTATCGCATCGGTTGGGCTTTTCGGCTGTTTCTCAGGTAGTGCGGGACCCTGCCTTGACTCCTGTCCTTCGACGCTTTGGCTGCCTGCACGTCTTTTACTGCACCACTGACCATGTGTTCTGCAGGTTGAAGGGTGCAGCAATACTTGACATGCCTGCGTATTGCTGGATGTTCCATGCGCCAACCTCGGCCACCGAGGCGCCCAGAGTGCAGAAGTCGCGATTGAGACAAGCAACTCCAGGTCACTCTCACGCTGTACACCAGCCAAACCAAGCTGAGTCATGCCACGACGAGTCCCTCGCTTCCCGTTTGACGATTGTGTAGCAACCTCCGCTGACTCGACCATGGTGGCGAGCATCTGATACGAAATGTTCTTCTTCCTTCTGAGGATTCCATTTCTTATGCCCAGTCTCTTTTGTGGTGGCTCCTTTCCAAAGCAGCCGCAGTCTGGTCTTGGCTTTGGAGCAGCACGCCAACACTGCCCAGTCCACTGTGCCCGTAGCGCCAAGATGACACCCATGGCGAAAACGCCATCACACAAGCGCAAAGCGTATTACGTTTGGGGGAAAGAAAAACAAAGTATGACTTACCCATCCTCTTTGGCATTGGGGTTCTTGTGCGTGGCCGCCGCCGGCGCTTGATTGTATGATGGGGTATCAGGAGCGTGTGTGTCGCCATTACCGAGGTTGAAATCGACATCGTCATCGTCATCCTCGTATTCGTCGCCGCCGTTCATGTGCGAGTCTTCGCCAGATGCAGGTTCAGCCCCATGGTGACCGCCGTGATCATCCTCATGCTTGACTGCGGCAGGAGCAGGTTCAGCACTGGGAGCGGCCGGCTCAGGAGCGGCAGCGGGAGCGGCAGGCGCCTCGTCGTTGTAGCTAGCCAGACAATCAGTGACAGTTCGAAGAGAGTGATCAGGACAGGCGATGCGTACAGATCGTCGAAGAGATCGTCCTCAAAGTTCTCGGGTTCCGTCATTGTGAACGACTGTTGTTGTTACGGATGTGAGAGTTAGATAAGAAAAGAGAAGGAAAGACCAAGGTCGACTGTGTGGTTGTAAAAAAGGGAAAATATTAATGGAATAAACAAGTGAAGCCTTGAATGTCGTCGCAGAAAGGGAGACGACGCGACACGATGTGGTGGTTCGTGTCGTGATCGGCACGGTTGGGGGAAGGGGAGCAGGAAATTCGCTTTGATTGCGGTTGAGGTTTTGGGACGATTGTGACGGGGCGATCTGGAGAAAGCTGGGCTCTAGGTTGAGGGCGGGTTATCGATAGACGGTTCTTTGGCTGGCCCGTGCGCGATTGGAATGCTAGCGTGGTTTTGGTCCTGCCTGAGAATGCCGGAGAATTGATTTAATTGCCTAGGCGCAGGGTGCGGTAGGTGCCTGCCCAGGGACATAGCTCCCCCCAGGCTGGCAGGCACTAGATGGCGGGGGTCTTTGACCAGTCCTTGTCAGGCCGCCAGGGGACGGGCTCAGCAAGTGGGCTCTCAGCGACCAACGGCGAAACCGAGCTTGAGCAAGCGGGCGTTGGAGCAGTCGCAGCACTGCGGGTGGATGTGGGTATCTCAAGGCAGTCTGCTACACTGGAAGGATGCACGATCTAGACTACGAACCAACAGCAACAATGAGTTGAACTCTGTAGCACTGCATATTCTTGTTCCTCCTGCTCGCTGTCGTCTGCACCCAAAATGTTCTCCTCTTCCTCTTCAGGGAGTGGCAAGAAGCCGCCGCCACAGGTAGGTCTTTCCCCTCTCTTTTGCCTGTCCTCGTGCGACAGGCTTGCGACTCGGCTCCGAGACTGACTGAGTGGTGTGCTGCGTGTAGCAGGAGATGGTCCAAGTCGGTATGTCTTCACACGTCCTCTCTCGCCCTGACATTACAAAGATTGACAGCCTTGCCTTGCTCCACCGTAGACAGATCAGAGTAAGAAGTGGTCTTGAGATGCATTGGCAACTCGGCGCTGATCCGCAAGCAGGTCTGCCTCTCCGTTCTGGCGCAATCCGACGCCGGCAAATGGGCCCAAGAAGACGACTCGTGAATCCAGCCTCGTCGTTGGCGCAGCATACTCACACGCTGATATGCTCAAACTCGACTCACTGTTAGATCTACCTCGTTTACCTAGTTTAACCCGGCTGCTAACTATCGTCCTACTCCAGAAACCTATCCAGCTCATCAACGCGGCCTCGAACTCCTCCCACATCATCACACTCCAATAAGCCAGCCTCACCCCCGCAACAAAGAAACACGAACCACCCGGCATCTCCTCCTTTCAAGTCCTACATGAACTTCCTCTCAACCACAAATGACGACTGGAACGCAGACGACGCCGGCGAAATATACGACTATGACGATGACGACGGGGACGACTTCGGGCTGCCCAGCCTGTCTAATATGAAGAGGAGGACAAAAAGAATGCAGGACGCCCAGACGAGAGCCAATGCCGGCAACCAACCTCCAGATATAGACAGCTACAGCGGTGGCTTCCACTCCAGGCGATTTTCGAATAGTGCCGATATCGCAATCGAGAGGCCAACCCCATCCTACCCGGTGGCCAAGAAGAGCGAGGGCAAGATCCTGAGGCCACAGTACAAGGAGATCCTCAAAGACCCGGCCAACGCGCTCCACCTCATTAATCACCCTCCAATACCCCCAAACGCCTCTCCTAGGGAGATCGACGCCATAAACTCCAGGATATCCAGGATAAACAAGTTCAAGAGGATCCTCCAGGCCTCCAGCGTGGTTCTCCCCGACCTACGGGCAGCAGCATGGTCAGGCGTCCCGGAGGAGGTCAGGGCTATGACCTGGCAACTACTCCTCTCGTACCTACCGACGAGCAGTGAGCGGAGGGTAGCAACTCTGGAACGGAAGCGCAAGGAGTACCTGGACGGGGTGAAGCAGTCGTTCGAAAAGGGCACAGGCAGCACCGGCGCCACGGCGGGGAAGGCATCCGGGTCGGGAGGTGGAGGAGGCGGCGGGGCAGGCGGGCGGGGCCTGGACGAGGCCGTGTGGCACCAGATCAGCATCGACGTGCCGCGGACGAACCCGCATATCGAGCTCTACGGCTACGAGGCGACGCAGCGGTCGCTGGAGCGGATTCTGTACGTCTGGGCGGTGCGGCACCCTGCGAGCGGCTACGTGCAAGGCATCAACGACCTTGTCACGCCATTCTGGCAGACCTTCCTGGGCGTGTACATCACAGACCCGGATATCGAGCGCGGCATGGACCCGGGCCAGTTGCCCCGGGCGGTGCTGGACGCGGTCGAGGCTGACTCCTTCTGGTGCCTGACCAAGCTGCTCGACGGGATCCAGGACCACTACATCGTCGCACAGCCAGGGATCCAGCGGCAGGTACGCGCTCTGCAGGACCTCACGGCGCGGATCGACGCGGGGCTCGCCAAACACCTGGAGAGGGAGCACGTCGAGTTCATCCAGTTTAGCTTCCGGTGGATGAACTGCCTCCTGATGAGGGAGGTGAGCGTTAAGAATACCATTAGGATGTGGGACACATATCTGGTCAGTCTTTCTTGCGTATTCCCCATTGATTTCTCTGAAGACGCATACTTGCTAACGACATTCCCAACTGAACAGGCCGAAGAGAACGGCTTCTCCGAGTTCCACCTGTACGTCTGCGCCGCGTTCCTGGTCAAGTGGTCCGACAAGCTGGTCAAGATGGACTTCCAGGAGATCATGATGTTCCTGCAGTCGCTCCCGACGCGCGAGTGGACCGAGAAGGACATCGAGCTGCTCCTCAGCGAGGCGTACATCTGGCAGTCCCTGTTCAAGGGCTCGGCCGCGCACTTGAGAGGCGGGCCGTCCACCAGCCGCAACCAGAGCCAGGGCCTGCAGCTATGAGCCGGATGCGCGTGTACACGCGTGTATGTGTGTGTGGCTGTCCCTCGGTAGTGTAAAGTATATGGAACGTGGATTGGGGCTCAGAGGGTGACAGCAGCGAGAGAGCAAGAGAGAGGGCATGGGAGGCGAGAGCAAGAAAACAAAAAATTGCGTGGAATAAAAAGCGGGTTGCATTACATTGATGGAGTACTTGGTTCCGGAGGCGGTCGCATTAGACCAGGTGAAATACCAATCGTAATTTCAAGAATCAAATTGGCTACCAATACGGCACAGCAAAGCATAAATACGGCCTAATATGCCGGCCGCGTCCTACTGGCCTCCCAATCATGGGCGGCGCAGCATTCTGTTACAACACATGTCCAGTCAAGCGTCTCATTGAAATGTCACTGCTTTTTCAGAACAATCCAGGCAGATTTAAAAGCAATTTGTTTGGTGGTTTCTTGACACCAATCAGCCCTCCTTTTCTCGGCTTTGCCTCTGTGACGCCGGCTATCTGTAGCAGCCCGCAATATCGTTTCTCGCCACTTCAGTGGTCTTAATCCTGCCCCCGTGGCGTTGTTTGCTATGGTACAAAGATGACGAGATGTCAAGACAGTAGGGAAAATTCGTGGTCCCCAAGCAAGATGCGATGAAGACCTTGACAGCGGAAATTGTAGTGGTGGATGAATGTGATGCCTGCCGACCGAGGCAGGACTTTTTTTAACCTCATCCCAGAGATTTTAATCCCCTTGCTCCCTCCAGGCAAAGAGAAAATCAAGAAGCCCCCTTCCTGAGGCTGGACAGTGGCACCTCACGAGGCGGTGGCTGTCTCCTCCTCGGTACGAGCCTTCTTGCTCGGCTCCTCCTCGCCGTCCTGCCCCTCGGCGCCGCCCTCGGCCTTGCGCTTGTCCTTCTTGCGCACGAGGCCCGTCAGGTCCGTAGCCGTCTTCTTGGCCTCCTCGATGCGCGCCTCCGTCTCGGTGGACGACTCGCCCAGCGCCGCGCCCAGGATGCCGCCCACCATGGGATCGGCGCCGAGGGCAGCCTTCATGTCGATCGGTGGGCCGCGCAGATCGACCAGCTGTGTTGCGGGAGGGCTTTGTCAGTACAAGTCCACATTTGGAAGAAAGTCCGAGTTATCTTGGAGAAGAGATGGGGCGGGGCCGGTGTTCTGAGACTCACTCTCTGCTCCATGTCGGCAATGATCTCCTTGGTCTCGGTGATCTGCTTCCGCGAGATGTCGTTGTCCTCGGGCGAGTGCAGCGTCGCCAGCTCGACCTCCTTGTTCTGCAGCTTGAGCTTGGTGCTCTCGATGGCAGCCTCGAGCTCCTTGGCCGCCTCGTCCCGCAGCTCCTGGTTGACCTCGCGCGGTGGGGCGCTCACGGCAGCGGCCGAGTCCTCGGCACCGCCCTCGTCGTCCGCCTGCGCTGTGACGGACGCGAACTCGAGCGCCAGCGACAGCTTGAAGTGCGCCTCGGCGATGATCTCCGAGTCCTCGCCGTACAGCTGCTGCTTGTACCTGAGGGACTCCCGGGCGTCGGCGATCGCGTTAGGGTACCTGAGACGCGGTTAGCATGAACCGCATTCCCAATTGTGACGGGTCGACCCGTGGGTCAAAGGTGCGTACCGTTCGTTCTCGAGGGAGATTTCTGCCAGGATATCATGTGTGTCTGCTAGGCGCTCATTGATGTGCCTGAGGCCGACATCCTCGCCATCGTTGTTATCCTCGTCACCATTCTCGGCCTTCTCTTTACCTTTGCCCTCTGCGGCCTCTGCTGCAGCGAGTTTCTCCTCCAACCGCTTCTTCAGCAGCACACGGGCGAGGTCAAGAATCTCAAAAGCTGTGGCGAGGTCGTCATCCTCCTCATCCTCTTCGCCCTCTCCTTCTGCACCGGCCTGTTGGGGTCACAAGTCAGCGCGTGGGCACAAGGCGAGGTCGGTAACAAAAGCTGGAAATTGTCACTGACCTCTTCCTCCTCGTCCGAGTCGGCAAAGTTCTCGTCGCCCGTGAACTGGAACAAGGGCTTCTTGGCCTCGACCTCCTTCTTCTCCGCCTGGCCGGTAGTCGTCTCGTCCGCGATGATCTTGACCGCCTCTTGGGCAACCCTATCCGCCTCCGGAGTCTCGGTCTTCTCTTCTGCGGCCGCAGCCGATGTTGATTCGGCTTCCGGCTCGGCCTTGGGCGCGCCGTTAGCCTTCTTAGCCGCTTTCTTCTGCTGCTTGGGCTTGCCGCCGTCGGTCGCGGGGGCCTTGCCGCCAAGAACATCGCTCTTGCCCTGTCCAACCTTGAACAGGCTGCGCCCGTACAAGAACAGAATCTCGGCGTTCTCGGGTGACATCTCGCCGTTCATCTCGGCCTGCATCTCGGCGGCCTGCGCGTAGACCTCGGCGGCCTCGTCGAACTTCTTCTGGGCGTACAGGCCCGAGGCGCGCGCGGTCAGGTCGGCAAGCGACACCTTGAGGCTCAGGGTGCGCTGCTCGGCGGTGAGGGGGATCGAGACGGCGGACATGGGCGTGGCGGTGCCTGTCGCGGTGCCCGGCGCCAGGGTGGGTGTCGCGATGCCCTGATCGGCGACGGACCGAGGCGTGTGGACAGCTTCGTCGGCCATGATGTGATGTGGGACGATGGGGCGCAGGAGGTTGTTTGTCGGTGCGCGCGTGTGCGACGTGTAAAGTGCAGACAGAGCTGGCAGGCCGATGCGCCAGCCGTGTCAGCAGGCTAATGAGGTGGGTTGGAGTGGCGCAAGAATGTCGCGACGAGCTGAGTCCACGGGTGAACAGGTGGCACGGGTTCAATCTCGCAAAGCCAATTGAGATGGATAAGTAAGGGAAAGGTCAGGTTGGGAGGGGAGAATTTGGGAATCTGAGTTTGCGCAGTGCAGGTGAAAACGGTCAATGGTAATGCGAAGGCGGGTTGGGGTGGTGGTCTTAATGCGTCGGGGGACCCTTGAAGCTTGTGACGCGAAAAGCAGCTGTGCCAGGCCTGGCCGCACGCGTCCTAATTGGCGGGTGGGCCCGGGGCAGCTAGGCAAGGGAGCAGCTGTGGGAAGCTCAGGTGGAGCCACTGGTGGGTCCAGAGCACGTCAGACTCGGACATGGGCACCTCGAGTACCAGACCATCCTTCAGCGATACACCCCGTCTGCTGTTCGCAGGGGTCATGGGAACAGGACACCCTCTCGAAGCACGCAACATAGTGCTTCTTTTCTCGAGTCTCGCCATCAGCTTCAATACATATACTATTACCGTACCACCGCCGCACCTGGAAAACAATAATGCGTCATAGTGGAGTCCCAGTGGCTGACACTGCTTCCTAGGTCTCCACGTGATCACCTTCTGTGGGAGATTCCTCCATAGAACGTCAATCTATAGTAGGCTGTCCCATAAGAGTTTGCCCCATAGGAAGTTGTTCCCTAAGAGGTCCCCCCATAGGAGTCTGTCATATAAGAGGTTATCCTATGGGAAGGTGTCTCATAGAGCGGTGATAGCTTAAGAGTTCATCCCACAGCAGGGAGTTCCATAGAAGGTCATCCTCTAGCACGTTAGGGGAGATACCGTGGTCACGTAGCGGACACCCGAGCGAAGCACATTCCGAGTTCAATTCCCATATCCAATTGTCACCAACTCGCCTAAATTCCGATATACACAAAAAGAGTACAGCCAACAGGTGGTGGGACGGGGCCTCGCCAACCCGGTTTCCAACCACTTCCCATCCTGCATGGTCCCCTGCCCAGCCCTGCTGCACCCCGAAACGAATGCGACCCAGATTCTTCCCTCCCAAAGCAACAGCAATCCTGCCAAACCACCGGATTCCCTCCCTCTCCACGCCGGGTATTTAGTACAACGTAACAGTGCCGTGTTTCTGTGTTGTGATTCCAGTACATTGAACAAAAGAAAAACATGCCAAAATGTGATATGTGTTGAAGGCCTGCTGTATGTAAGGCTCGTGAGGCTCCACAAAAACGCCAATGTTGATGCACATCAAAGTCGCAAAACACGAGCAATGGCTTTTATCTTGCTTGGGGGAGCCAGTACATCCTGGCTTTTTAACTCAAGGCTCAATGAAAGCACAAACAGCACCTCCTCTTCTTTAACTTTGGCCGCGGCGGCGCATCTTGCCACCCGCTCCTCTAGTCAGCGATGGCTTCTTCATCCACCACCGCGGCTTCCGGTACTCCATTGTTACAGGGCTTGGGCTGGGCGACTGTGACGTTTGCCTTGGCCTTCTTTTGGCTCTCCACAAATGTTTCCCAATATTCAGGGTCAGCCTCGCGGCAGGCGTCCACGATCGTCTGTCGGTGCTCCCGCAACACCCTCACGGCGCCCTTCTCTTCCCGTAGTTTGCTGATCTCCTCGTCGTCAAGCTCGTCAATCAGCTCGTTGAAGACGCGCACCTGGTGGGGGTCCTTCTCGAGTTCCTCGAAACCTGCCGATGATAGCAGCTGGTACTGCTCGGCCGTCATCCATCCAGAACGGAACTTGTGACCTGATCGGAGCGCGCGGCCTTCCTCACGGTCTTGAGCCAGAGACGACAGCGAGATGTTGGAGCTGCTTCGGGCCAGGCCGCGCTTCACATCCATATCCTCCTCCGCATCGGATCCTGCCGCATTGTGCTCGGGCTCTGCTTCTGCAGAAGAAAGCGAGTTGCGGGTGGTGGTCTTCTCGAGCTGGTAGTCCGGCGGTGGGATCGATATGCCACTGTCCGCGGCCTCTTTCGTCTCCGGGAACTCGTCCTCGAAGCGCTTGATGATGCCGTCCAGGGTCCTCTGCAGGAACAGCAGACGCTGATAAGTTCCACGTTCCTCGACTGACTGTTCCGCCAACGTCTTTGCCTTGGACAAGGCAGGCTCGAGGCGGTGACGGATCTTCCTTGCGCTGAGGAGCAAATGCTTTGACACGTCCTTGGCTTTCCCGCCGGGCAGTTGCGCCGTTGGCTGCGGAACCCCCGTTTCGAAGTCTCGCACGAACTCTCCAGAGTTCCTCCTCGAAGCGACTCCGCGGTTGTTCAGGCAGCAAGCCAGCGCCTTGGCGACGCCTGTACCCCCGACGATGTAGTCATCATCAGGTGCAACTTCATCGTCGTCTGAGTCGGGAGCCATGACATCGTGCCCAACGAGATGTTGGATCACATCTGGATATTCTGGTTCCTTGGCACCATGTGCCAGTGCCTCTTCGAGGGCCGATCCGCCATCCTTGAGTGGTAATCGTTCCATATTCCGCAGGCAGTAGGCAACGATCTGCTTGGCGAGAGCCTTCACAATCTCGCCAGAGCTCTCGGTGGGAACATCTATGTCCACACACACGAGGCTAGGAGATATTCTCGTTGCAGCCAAGAGGGACGCATACAGTGCGGATGCTTCTTCCTGTGTCTCCTCGGTGCTCGCGTCTGCCAGCTTGGTAAGTTCTGGGTTCTCCAGGAAGCTTATATGGGCTATGTTCTTCATCTCCGGAATGACTTCGGCCAGAGCGATCACCTGCTCGGAGCTCAGTGCGCAGTCGCTCAGGTGTATTCTCTTCACGGACTCCATCTTTGGCAAGTACCTATTTCGAGCGGGTCAGTTACCTGCAGTCAAGTACGCGAGTGGGACGAGATGAGCATACCTTCTCAGGACCCCAACTGCACTAGGGTCCGAGTCAAACAGTGCCTTATTGTGCGACAAATCGAGGAATCGAAAATTTGAAAGCTTGTACAAATGCGGGAGCAACTTGCACAGCGAGGCTGGCTTGAGGTTACACTCAGCCAGGCTTAAAGCCCACAGCGTGTTGGTCTCGTCGATAGCACCACCTATTATCTCACATTGGTCGCGCAGGTCGTTACCACCCAGGTCAAGCGCCTCGCATTTCCCACTGCTGAGATATCTTTTGATGTGTTCGAGGCCTTCTGAGTCGAGGTCGATATGCGCGAGGCCGAGCCTTCTGACACCGCACTGCATGATTCCGTCCAGGATCTGCCCAAGTTGGGTGTGGTTCAGGCCGATGTTGCTCAGGTTCATCATCTCAAGCGTCGAGCCTGCCAACCTTTCGCCTATGCATTTGGAGAATAGTGTGCTAATGTCCATCGGAGCCTTCTTCTCTTCGTGGAGGTGGAAATGAGGCATATGACCGTTTGTGCCTGTCGACTGCGGTGGCTTTGGGAACTGGATCTCGGCCAAGTCAAGACTGACAATGGACTTGCACATATAGATGAACAAACACAGGTATTTCCAGCCCTCAGGTCCGATTTTGTTGTTCTTCAGCACCAGCCGTTCAACCACGCCTCCTTGTTCAACGAGGCCGTCGGCTGAGGTAATCGCTCGTCTTCTTGGGGCACCGCTGGCTTTCCTGGCAGCGAGCAGGCCGGCCAACACGACCCTGAGACCTTCATCGTTCAAGCCGCAGTTTTCTAACACGACTTCTTTGACTGGGACCACAGCCAAGTAGTCTCCCAGAGTGACGAGATCCGCAAGCTGCATCCAGTACCCACTCAGATCCAGCTTCTCGACGACTCCGGCGGATGTGGAGTTTGTAGGGGCCAGGAGCTGTTCAGTTATCTTCTTGAGGATGGGCGTTTCCCTGAGCTGGCAACATCTCCTATAGATGCGCACAGGGTTCGTCGTGGGGACGGCCTGCACCTTCGGTGTGGTCGGGCCGAAGGTTCGGAAGTGTCGGTGTCGAGGTGCAGCTCCAGAGGAACCTGGCCGTTGGCTTCTGCAAGTTTCCGCTTCTTGTCCTTCCTTGCTTTCCTCTCCTCCTCGCTCTTCTTCTTTTTCTCCTTCTTTTTCGTACTTGCCCCGCTGTCGGTAGTGGTCTGGGTGTCGGTCTTAGTGGAAGCATCAGCATTCCCCATGCCTTCTTTCTCAGGCTCCTTGGGTAACTGCTCCCCTGAGACCTCGATGGCGCCATCCTGCTCCTTCTGGTTCTCAACGGCCTTGGGGTTCTTCAGCGCCTCGCCCTCGCCCTTTTCAGCGAGTTTCCGCTTCTCGGGCTTACCGTTGGCGCAAACCTTGGGCGAGGACGAAGCGTCGGAATCGGAGTATTTGGGCATCGGCGCGATCTCCACGTCGACACAGAAAGCCACCCTCCGCAGCTTAGACTGGTGGAGCTCTTCCACGGGACATCTTTCTCGGTGTTGGTCAACGTTCAGCACCTTCCTCTCGACCAGGCCGTGGTTGTTAACACCCTTCATAGGAGGTCCTAGCTGCCCGGAGTTCGAGGACAGTCTGCGCAACACGTGCATCAGACCAGTCTGGCCCGTCCTCGGTGGCGCGGGTGTGTACGGTCCCTCTCCCTGGTGCTTAGCCGCATGCTGGAGGACGGCGTTTTTGGCGGGCGTGATCTTGGGAACGGAGATCTCTGCGTCCTTGGTCGGGGCGTTGTTGGCCTGTGGTGGGCTTTGAGGCCCGCTGCCTGAGAACTTCTGGGATATGTTGGAGAACCATGAGGGTCTCCTCGTCGGGGATGCGCTGCTCGCCACGCCATTCTTCTCGTTGATAGAACTTCCTCTTTCCCTGGTGAATCCGGGGCGAGGAGGTATCTGCTTGGGCAGTGAGCCATTTGTCTTGGGCGCTGGGTCTGCGTGGCCATTTGTCTCGTGTGCTTCCCTCACCGGACTCGAAGCGGGCGAATCCCGGGGAGACTGGTCCGGGGGAGCAGGGAAGGTTGATCGACGGGTGGGCTGCGCTCGGTCTGCGATTTTGGATGCTGTGTTAGCCTCGCCAGCATGATTGCCTGCTGGGCAGACCGCGCAGTAATTGTGCTTCGCATGGCTGTTTAATGTGAGAACTGAAGGCCTACCTTTCGGGGTTCCGTGGTGGGCCATCCACGAGACGTCGACGCCGTGTATTTGCTCCATGGTGTTGCCGCGCAGATGTGATTGCCACAGCAGGATGCGAACAGCCGGGGAAGACCAGGAATAGTAGAAACGAGCAGAGCGATTGAGTCTCTGGCGGAGGATTGGTAATTATAATGACGGCTCCAGGCTCGGGCGCGCAACGGGAGACCGGAGGTCAGACAGTCAGACAGGCAGACTAGAGCGCAATAGCTTTAACCACGCTTGGGAGGGTCTGATCACAGGCGGGGTTTGGCGGCCATGGTGTTAGAAAGGGTGGGAGATGATATCCTCTGCAGGGTAGGAAATGTTCGAGAAATGCGGCGGGTTTCAAAAGGTTGGAAAACAAGCGGGTTGGTTGTGATGGAGTGGAACAGAGCAAGGAAGGGGTGCGATATGTTTTGGTGGTGGGCAGAAGTGCACCGGTTGCGGGTTTATTATTGATAGATACTTTGTACCGTACTTCGGTAGTGGTGGTACTGCGTAATGAGGTGAGGTGAGCAGCGGGAGGAGTGGAGAGGCGAGGCGGGCGAGGCGAGGCAGGACAGGACAGGGCAGGGCAGGGCCAGGGTCGACTTTCGCTATTCCCAAGCTGGGTACAGTGCAAGAGTGCTGGGCGCGAGTTACTCGGTGCCAGGTGCCAGGTGCCAGGTGGGCCTGGGCATGGGCTTGCTTGGATGGTTCGCCGGGCGAAAAGGAGTCGGGTGCTTCTCAGAGGACCCCTACCAGGGCGAAGATAGCTTGGCCCTGGCCGGTCTTGGTACTTACTGGCTGCAGATGGTGTTTTAGACGCAGGAGTGCAGAGGGCATGGCAGTGTACAGTGTGATTCTGATTCGTAATATTGTGTTGAGTTCGGTCAGCGAGAGCGGCGCACCATGCCCGGCACCAGGCTTAGAAGGGATAAATAATTTAGGCGGTGCGGTGTGTGCTGCACCTGGACAGACAGACAGACAGACAGCCAGCCAGGCAGACTCTTGCCCTCGATGGATTGACTTCCCGCAGGCGATATCTGCTTGAGTTAATTGCAAAGGATACGGGGAGTTCGGCTGTCAAAAGTAGGAGAGGATGGATGTGCCCGCCTCCTGTTCCTGCCTGTCCAAGGTCTATCCATCCATCTCGTTCTGCATGAATGGTTGAACGAGCGAACTAATAAGACGGAAGGACGGACAGACTGTTTGGCTGACTGACAGACAGGCCTGGAATGGGGTTCACCACACCAGCACACCCGGTTCTCAGCCCTTGTCCGGATCGAGCCCAGCATCGGCATGCACAAACCATCTCTCGCTCAGTAGCAACCAAGACATTTGGGGGCTTGAAGACAGTCCTGACGTGAGCGACTACGGCAGGGCTTAGCAAGTGGCAGGCCTAGCTGGGCCTAGCCAGCACACAGGTCGCTCGCACGACGTCACACAGTCGGATGGCTTGTGGATAGGGCCTGATGATGAAGGGACCAGCACTCCAGCACGCAACTGCCCTCTAACGCACAAGTCCCCAGTTTTTGGACCCTCCCTCAGAACACCTCTGGCCGTTTAGCGTCCTCACTAGCGCTGCCAACCCTTCCCCGAGATCGAAGCAGTTCGAGGTCCAATGCACTCTTTCGTCAGGCCTGGGCAGGTTTGGCTGGTCTGTCTCTTCTTGCCCGTGGTTGGTAATCAGGTGATGTCTGCTGCTGTCTTCACGTACGAGACATATTCCATGTTTTTCTATACACCATCAGATGGACTATCGAGGTCCCTCACGCCACCCACCAGCCAGCAGCACCATGATGTAAGTGCCATAATCAAGCATTGCAATCCATCAGGAGGGGTGGCGCCTCGCTGTCAAGATCGCATCTGATCGCATCGCGAGATATTGGGGTGCCACAAAAAAAATCGACCTGGGAGAGGGAAGAGGAATCAATCAACGGCCAGGCCCATTGAGCCGCGGCTTTGCAAATCGGGATCCACGCTGCACTGTCCTGTTTGAGGTGCTAATTGCCTCGTACGACACCTCCCACCTCATCTGATCTCGAGAGCAGGCCGGCAGCTGCCATTTTTCCCATCCAGCCCATCCCAGCATCTACTGGCCCTGCCTGCACCACTCACCGCCGACCTCCGCCCGCCGCACTCGCCCATCGTGACGAGCCCCCGGGGCCAAGAGCGTCACGAGTCCAGCACTACCCTTCAGGGCAAATGCTCCGCTCGGTCACATATAGGGCTTTACCCTGTTTCCCGCCCGGCGGCCGTTTTCCCTTGGGTCGAGAAGCAAAAGTAGGTATCTATGTGATTCCAAATTGAAACGCCGCACAAGAGCCTGTCTGCATCCTTCCGGATGCTTGCCACAATGCTTAGAAATCCAGGTCTCCAGGGAATACACGGTTGGTATCTACTGGTATTTCCGATTCCAGCTGTCTGGGGCTGCAAGTGACAGGTCCCTCTCTGCCGCTGCTAGTGCGGGTAATTATAGCGCCCTAACCGCGCGCCCACCGCTTTGGATACTGAACTGCAACTCCATCAGTGCCTTAGTTTGCTGGTCCGGAGTCAAGTCTGTTCAGTAAGCCAGTCAGTCAGCCACGTCCTTCCAAGACCATGCCTCCTGAATTCTGAATTAGATTAACATACACGCACGACCGGATAGCAATTCAAATCCGCCCAGAGAAGCAACCACCGGCACATCCGCCGAACCCAGAGCCACCCAGCTCACAAAAATAAAAGCACCGGGAATTATCCTCGGCTCTTCGGGGTCCAAGCATCCAAAACCGAACCCTCCCTCCCCCGCCCCAACCCAATTTCCCACGCCCATCACCGTCCCGAGAGATGGCCTCTCCCCCATCGGACCCATCGGGGCTCCGTAGCCTTCCTGTTCTAATTATTGCCCGGCCCGTTCGTTCGAACTATGTGCTCGCTTGCCTGTCTGCTTGTCTTGCCCTCGCCCACCCTGCCCGCATCCCCTATAGAGGAACAAACTAAACCTTCTGCTGCGGAAACCTAGGCCCGAGTCAGATGGGCCAATGATTCGCCCTTCGTTGTCAATGCAGCTGGAGTCACGGATGCCTTGGAGACAGTAAGGCCCAGGGGGCAGGCCAGGAGAAACCACACCAGACCAGGTAGGCCGCGTGGGTTTGTTTTGTGAGGTGACAAGAGGCAGCCAAGCCATCTGCCCATGAGACACGCGTTGCTCCTTGCTGTCCTGTCAGGTCGGCGGAGGTGCGAGGCATGACTTCGACATGACTGTGTATCACTGGGCTGCAGTGCCCTTACGCGCTACTGCAGGTCGCATGCCATCAACCACCTGCTTATCCCGTGTTCCCTACACATAACCAGTCACAGCACACACATCGATCGACATTGGGAGGCCCAAATGCCGTCGCCTGCCGAGAACAACTACCGTGGCGCACGTGTAGACGAAATTTGCATATCACTTGTGATGAATTGAGAGGACCGGACAGTGTGAATGAGCTGGAGGAGGCCCAAAGCAAGGGTGGCTAGAACTTTTCATTGGTTTTCCTTAGACCCGAACCCTTGAAGACAACCTTTCCATTGATGCAACGCCGGTATTCCATCCAGACCTTTTTTCCAGGTCAATTCCCCTGCTTTCCGAGACAAAGTCATACGCGAGTAGTGGTTTTGTTGGGTATCGAAAGGCAAAAGAACCGCTTACTCCTCGCGGAGCTCAGCGATCTTGGCCTGGACACGCTGCTTCTTCTCGTCGTAGCTCAGCTTCTTGCTGCGGTACTTCTTGGACTCGGCCTTCCACTCCTCCTTGGTCTTCTTGGGAGCGTCGCTCTCGTACTTCTTGAAGGGGTCCTCACGGATGGCCTTGTGGGCCTCGGTGTAGAGGTCCTCAATGCCGTCGGCCTCAACATCGTCGTCGATGTACTTCTGGAACTGGCTCTTGTAGCGCTCCTCGTCATCGTCGGCGAGGGTCTCCATGTACTCGGCGACGTGGCCACCGTATATGTACTTGCGGAGGGTGTCGGCGTCGAGCTCCTTGGTCTCCATGTCGAAACCGGGGAAACGGTTCTCGGAGTGGGGCACGAAGATGCCACCGTCGGAGGCACCCTTGAGGGCACCGAAGATACGGGCACCGGTCGACGTGCGGGCAAGACCGATGTCGAGGTTGGCCTTGAAGGGGCGGCGCTCACCATCGTCGGTCTCGGCGGCCTCGGTCAGGGTGTACTCGCCATCAGCCTCCTCGACACCGGTGAAGGTCTCGTCGAGGCCGAGCTTCTTGAGGGCACGGCGGGCGATCAGGAGACCGGTGGCGTAGGCAGCAGCCCAGTTGGTCAGACCGTGCTCGATGCCGTAGGCGCGCAGCTCGTGGGCGTAGGCAGAGACGAAGACCTTGTCACCAGTGATCTCGGAGGAGACGATCTGCCTGTAGACACAACCACTGTCAGCCATCTGTCCAATCCTCGTTCATCTCGCTGTCGGGAGGGGGGTTATACGCACAGGATGATGTCCCGGTTGGTGAAGCGGACCACCAGGCGGTACTTGGGAGCATTGTACTTGTTCTTGGCCTGGGTGATCAGACGCTTGCGGGCATAGTAGTCGGTCTTTCCGGCTCTTCTGCGCTTGTACTTGGTCTGGAAGCGACTGTAGAGGATGTCAGTGTCTGTCGTTTGCCTGCTTGAGGCCGCAACTGATGCCACTCCCAAGGAACACAACCATGAGGACTAGTTACTCACCTGTAGTACGCGCTGCTCTTCACAAGCTTGTGGAAAGGCTGCGATTGTCCATTCGAGTCAGCAATTTGCGCTTCAGACTGTTCTTATCCATCCGAAGCATCTTGCATTGACTCTCATTCCCCAAGAACAGAACTCGAGAAGGTCTCGAGAACGGATTGATGTCGTAGACTCACCATCTTGACCGACTGTTTGGGGCTGAATGTCCACAAGGTCGTTGGTTGATTGTCGAGGTCAGGAACGGGGTTCAGCAGGGCGGGTTGAGAAATCGCAAAGCTTTTTGCCGTCTGGTTTGTGGAGGGGGAAAACCCTATGCGACGCTATTGGCTGGCTAGCCCAGCAGTGGGTCCCTTGAGACAGACTTGGGTTGGGGACGCCCAAAAGGTGTGGAGGCTCAAAAGGACTTGGGTCGGGGACGTTATCGCTTATCTCTCGTCGACACAAGTACCTTCGTACCTCTGGCTGCCAGCAACCAAATCCCAACCACGCAGTCAAACGAGCCGAGGTCCGGCAATGCCTCTAATGAGTCCCCCATGGGGAGAGTGTCCGGTCTCGCCTCTCGTAAATAGGATCAACGCAATGCATTCAACCTCATTTTCAATGAGTTCATGATACTGAGTTGCAAAGTAGCCACACGGACAGTAAACTTATCTTTTTAGAATGCTCCCCGAGGACCAACCAGTGGAAACCATTCTCGAGGGCATCGATGCAGAGATGGGCAGCCAGCCCAAGGTCATCCTCTTCGATATAGGCGGCGTCGTCGTAAGTCATTGAATAAACGGCTGTCAGGCAACCTTGTCCCTTTCACTGATACATGTGCTGTCATGTGCATTTATTTGTGCTCAACGTTCATGCTCCCCTCTGCACAACTCTCCACAACTTCTGCTCTGTTCATAATAGCAAGTTGTTCGTTTCAAAATTAACCTCTATCTAGGTCGTCTCCCCCTTCCAGGCAATCCTGGACTACGAGCTCAGTCTCGGGATCCCACCAGGCTGGGTCAACTACTCCATCTCCAAAACGTCTCCCAATGGCTTCTGGCACCGCTTAGAAAGGGGCGAAATACCCCTAGACACCGCCTTCATAGAGGGTTTCTCCAAGGACCTGCACAGCCCAGAGCTATGGGAAGCATTCTACAAGGACCAGCGAGCCAAGGATCCGCGGTTACCGGGAAAGACGCCCCCGGTGCCTGGTCTCGATGCAGACTTCCTGTTCAACGACATGATGGGTTCAGCTGTCAGTCCCGACCCTTGGGTCTACCCGGCTCTGAAGAACCTCAAGGCCAGCGGGAAGTATGTCATTGCCGCCTTGAGCAACACCGTTATTTTCCCACCTGGACACAAGCTTCATCGGCCAGACCTCGCCTCGGATCCTATCCGAAGCATCTTCGACGTCTTCGTATCTTCTGCCCATGTTGGCCTGAGGAAGCCTGATCCCAGGATCTATGAGCTTGCAGTGCGAGAGGTGGACAAGTTCGCCAGAGCGAATAAGGACACTTCGAGAGGGAGAGAATTGGGCTGGAAAGACGGCGTCAAGCCTGGAGATGTCCTATTCCTTGACGACATTGGCCAGAATTTGAAGGCGGCTAGCAAGGCAGGGTTCAGAACCATCAAGGTCAACCTGGGCAGGGCATTCGAGGCTGTAGAAGAGCTCGAGGGCGTCACGGGTCTGGCGCTTGCTGGTGATCATCCAAAGATTCCAATAAAGCCGAAGATAAAGGGCTCCAACCGAGCAAAGATATAGATTCAATGAATAACGCGGTGCGGAGAAGTCGCATGCCATATTGTTTTCCAAGGTTTCAAGGCTTCCGCGCAACGTATGCATAGGCCACATCCACGCTCTCAACCTTGCCATCCACTGCAACCTTTGCCCATTCCTCCCGGAAAAGCGGCTTAGCCTCGATCTTAAAAGACTCAGAAACGGAATTCTGCGTCAAGGGGCTATTCACAACATAGTCAAACTGAGCATCCGCCTCCTCGACCCCGTAAAACACCGACCCTTTGCCCGATTGCCTGTCCATCGCGACTGCCCTCTCAACGACAAGCCCCTGCCCCTCCAATATCTCCTTGAACGAGTCGATTGACTGTATCCACAAGCGGTTCGAAGGGAACTTGGCGCCCATCCTCCTCGCGACCTGCTCCAGGACCAAACCTTGGCGAAGGTTCTTCTCATGGGTGACGTCGATCGCCATCAGCCCGCCGGGCTTCAGGTACTCCCTCCAGTGCGCCACGACGGCCGCCGAGTCCTCAAACAGCACAAACGCGCACGAACACAAGATAGCATCAAAACTACCCTTCTCGAGCTCAGGGGCCAGTCCGCTGAGATTCGTAACATCGTGCTGGAACGTCCTGATCCGCCCGCCCAGGTCCGGCTCCCGCGCCTGCCTCTCGCGCAGCTGCGCCAGCATCCCACCCGAGACGTCGACCCCGACGACTTCACCTTTCTCGCCCACCACGTCCGCGGCGATGAACGCCTCCAATCCTGTACCGCAGCAGAGGTCCAGGACGCGGTCGCCTGGGCGCAGCGGGACGAGCGCCATGAAGCGTTGGGAGTAGTCTGGGTGCCATGAGTCCTCGTAATTGGGGGCGCGTGTGTTGTACATGCGCTGTGCCGATTGCGGCTGGGTTTCGGTGCCGAATTCTTGCGCCATTTTGTTTTGGTTGTGATTTGTCAATCGGTGCGTGGATCGGTGGTTCGGATTGATGGCTTGATGTTTGCGGCTAGCTGGGCAGGTGTTAGTTGCCCGTCGAGACGAGAGATGGGCGTGACAGAGGAATAGGTAGCGGGCTGTTGAATGCTCTTTTATGCCGGCTAGTATTGAGTGATTTAGACATGAGAGGTGAGTAAGCCCGGCGGAACAATGGAGCGTTGGTCCGTGAGGGTGTCGTCAAAGGGCGTGACGAACCGATGCCGGGCACTCGAGGCTGCTTCCGACCGTCCTCATTGGCGGCCCGCTGGGTGAGGCAAGCAGTGCGCTCCTTCAAAGGATACACCGTCCTCGAAGCAAAAATATTTTTTGAAAAAGAAATAATGGCCCTACGTTCGAACTTGGGACTCTTCTCTTAAAAGAGAACATTTGAAGATGGATACGCAAAGACGGAAGAGAAAAAGAAAAAGAGGGGCGTCCGAAGAAGCCCAATGCCAACGATGAGCCAACCCCTCCGAGTGAGAACTGTCACCAGAGCCGCACGTGTCGAAGCAATATTGCAGATTGAAGTCTTGCCATTACCACTGCACCATCCCTCCATGTGGTTCGTTGAATTTAATTGAATGGGCCAGCCTACGTAGCTGAATTGAGTTGTGAGTGGCAAAGGTACCCCCCGGTCTTGGGGCCGCTGGCTTCGTGAGAACCTAGAAATGTTTCAGACACTTTCCAGAGTGTGAAAAGAGAATCATTATTAACATCGCATCTGCCGTTATTGGACTCCCATATCTGATTCTGACTCCAATGCTATGCCAGGCCTGGTCTACCGCAATGATGTCCTAATGGAACGACATAGCAGCAGTGAAATACCCGTGGACCCCAGTATGTTGCGTCTGCCCGCAATGTAACTCATCCTTATTATTGGTCCAGCAATCGCAGGAAAATTGACAAGGTTAGCAATATGCAGACAAGCTTTTCATTTTCATCAAGCCATGATCAAGGACACATCCCCGACGGGTCATCATGCTCAGTGTCAGCCGCTCTCCACATCCTGTGCAGCGCCCAGAGACATAAGTCGCAAGAAAATCCATTTTGACGTTCCAGAAGGGTAAAATGCCTAGAAATTCATCAAATGGAAGTAATAGCAGCCTCGGTTCCCGCCAGACAATAGTTAGTAGGTGTCTATTTATTTGCAGTAGAGGTGTGCTAGTCGAACGGGGCGGGTGTCCAATCATCTTACATGAATGCGGTCTCAAGCGGGTCCCGCACTTGAGTGCTCCTGAACCACATGTCCACACACCACCATTGCACCTCTAAGGTAAGAGTACAGAAGAGATGAGGCTCAAAATTGTAGTGAATACAGTTCTATTCCCGATCTGGAAATTAGCATCCAATTCTCAAGATTAAGGATACCAGGTAGCACGACTTCGTTCCGTACAAATATGGATCACCCGCCCTGACTGGATGCAAACCGTGACCTGTTCGGTGCTACCGGCAGCTCACAGCTGACGGCAAGTTGGAACTGCAAGAGCTTGAAATCGGTTTGAAGCATACAATTTCTGCATCAAGGTGGGAAAGTAAGTTGATGCAGACAGCGAGCTCTTTGAATCCTGCCGATGCTGGCTCACCGCATACGGATGGTGGCTGCGTCATGGATATTTGCATAGACCATCAAATATTGAGACAATGCATTTTTCTGAAGAACAAACCTCGAGTATCAAACACTCTCGGGGCCTTGATCCCAAAAATTACCACTCACGACCAAAATGTCCTCTTGCTTATTCTTTTGCATGACCCCCTGACCCCTCCACCTCAAACCGCCACAGCAACGTTCTCCAAGCTGGAGTGTTTCCTCGTGACCCTCCCATCCGCCAGTATCCTCGCCTCATGAAGCAGCGAAGCCGACGAAGCCGCAGACGATATGCTAGCCACGTCGCCGTCATCACGAGGGTGGCCAAACCCCTTGCGCACGATCCAGAGCAGGCCGGCACACACGACATAGATTCCAGTCGCCACGTAGAACACCAGCGCAAGCCATGCCTCACGGCCCCGGAGCACCATTCCACTGGCAATGGTCGCATCGGCACCAGCTTCGTACTCAGGACCAAGCCCATGCCCCAGCCCAGTCTGGAAGACAGCGCCAAAGCCCACCCCACAGCAGAGAAACCCAACCATCTCAAACACAGCCAGCAGCCCAAACAACCGCCCAACCTGTCCCCGATCTACAAGCCTCGTGAGTACAGCACGACAAAGGCTAGGCAACCCCGTACCAAGCGTTAGTACCGCGAGCCCCGCACACGCGGTGCCAACGTTCGGCGCACACGCAAAAACAGCCTGGCCCGCGACGAGGAGGAGCGCCGAGACGCGGGCGAGGATCATGTCGCGGTCACGGTCGTCCTGTCTGGACAGCAGCGAGGTGCTGACCAACGGAAGAAAGATGAGCAGCACCAAAATGTTGAGCCCCGTCCGGACGCCGAGGACCATGCCTGTCTGCTCGAGGGTCCAGCCGAAGCGGATGGGGATATACCGCAGGGTTATGCCCATCGTGACCGTCGCCACTGGGATGGTGAGGGTTGCGCTGGGCGTGAGGGCCAGGGTGTCGCGGGACTTGAGGAGGCGGGCTGTCGAGATTAGGGAGTCGCGGAGGCGGGTCCATGTGGAGGGCGAGGCTGGTTTGGCATCGGGGGCGTACTTGTGTACTCGATCTGAGAATCTGACGGGTCTGGTGATGACGGGCGTGACTTTTCTGCGGGTGTTGTTGAACGAGTTGGGCTTTGTACTCAGGGTCTCTGGTATCAGACAGATCAACGTTCCGCCCAGAGCCATGATTGCTGGTGACACGAGGATCGGGGTCCAGACGGAGTAGGTCATCATAGCTGAAGCCACGAATGGCGCGACAGCTTCGGCGAGGAGGACAGCGCATATCTCGAACTGGAAGTAAGTCGCTCTGGGAAAGAGAGAGTCAGCAGCGGTCGCGCAAGCGTCCAAGACGCCTCGGTGCGAGAGAGGAAAATCTTACGTCTTTCCTTCAGGTGCGACATCTGCGATGATCGCAAACACCATGGCCTCTGCTACAGTCTCCCCTCCACCGATGAGTAACGGCAGGGCCGAAAACCAGACATTGCGCAAGTCCCAGCGCGAGTGGTTCCAGGCAGCGGCGATCCAGATGAGTTGAGACAAGATCATGCCCAAGATACAGAGGCCCAGGACGGGTTTGCGTCCTCGTCGATCGGCGAGTGAGCCATAAGGGAGTGCGACCAGGATGCCTAGAATCGTCAGCAGTCAGACGTTTGAAACAACCTCTTTCACATGGCTGAGTCACAGAGACAAGAAGCAGTGCTTACCAGGCAGGTACCCAAACACCAAACCACCCGTAGAAATAAAGTTCAGCTGACCCTGGACTACATCGGTGCGACACCTCTCCTCCCCGACTGGACTGTCAGGAGCGAGACCGAGCTCTCTGCGACATATGATCTCCTGGAGGAGGCGGACTGAAGGCACGTCGGACAGGCTGGCCCCGAACTGGGCGATAAAGACGAGGATCCCAAGCACGGCGACTATAAACCGTGGCGAACGTCTCTTGTTGTCTGTTCGCTGGAGCCGTTGGCGGTGCATTTCGTAACTTGTTGCTGAGGCGGCACTGTCGTCGCTGGCCAAAGTGGTTCTGCCCGCAGAGCTTTGGGAGTGAGACGGTGGGAGCTTCTGGATGTGACGCATACTGATATTTCGATGCCTTGATACACAAGGCAGCTTGCGAAACTCGAGATCTGTGTGAAACGAGCGGCGATGTGGTGCAGTTGAGTCGGAGCGGGTGGACAGGACGGATGAAATCTGTTGCTCGACGTTTGTACTTGTATGTGTGAAGACGCCGGAGGAGATGATCCAACGACAAACGATGCTTCGCTTTGGAAAGCGGGCAGCATTAAAAGCTGGCAGCGGCGCACTTGTAAAAGGCTTTGAGTGGAGTCCGTCCGATCAGGACTGTCACCAGGCGTGTGGGTGAATGAAACCCCACATGCCATGGCTCTATTCATCGACTTCCAGGACAATTGAATCATGGTCATTCCTCTGAGAGCAGGGACCCAGTTACCATGTAGACCTTCAAGTGCGACTACCACAGATGGTATGGGTACAAACGGTGAAATAGAGCCCAGCCACGTTCCCTACACCACAGAAGAACTGGATACACATCATCAAATCGATTTTTCCAATGCACAGTGTGTCAAGAGTATGGAAGCAACACTGCTGCCGTTGCGAGGAGGAAGACGAGCCCAGTGCTGCCCAATCAAAAGAGCACCCAATGAGACGAGTGGTGGTGTTAAAGTCATCAATTTCATATGCCTTCGTGAATCATCACTACACTTTATAGACTAGAAATGAAAGTACATATGTACCAATAGAGATACACCAGCAGGTAGTCCACCGCGGTTTGAACCACCATGCGTGGAAGAGAAAGAAGAAAGGGGATGGGATGACCCCACGTAAAGGAAGGTTTAAAAGGGGTATCCAAAAACATCTAATCCAACCCAAAGTAACGTGTACCAGACCAGAAAACCAACACCATGCCTGTCTGTGTGTCTGTCTGTCTGTCCAAATTAGTCTTTTTACTCCTCTTCACCTTCAGCATCCTCATCCTCGTCCTCAACAAGAATCTCGCTAGCCACGGAGGCCACCGTGGGCGACACTGCAACAACCACAGGAGAGGTTGCAGCAGCAGCAGCCGCCGCCGACTTCTTCCTACCTGAGGCCCGGCCGTCACTTGCCGGCCGCAGGGGGTTGTTGAGCACCCACTCCCCGGTGGCCGCCACCCTCCTGGCAACGGCGACGTCGGGCCTCGCTACCCACGCCATAAGCGACGGGTCCGTCGGCCCACCGAATACGACTGGCTCTTCGGCCCCGGTCGCGGCCTTCTCGAGGTGCCTCGCGACGTGCTCCATGCGCTGGTCCCACGCGTCGACGCCGTTAAAGGTCTGTGTGCAGTGGGGAGCGGGACACTGCATGTAGTCCGGCAGTTGGCAGCGCTCGCGCAGCGCGTTGTTCTGGAGGATCTTGATGTTGTCGTCCCAATCGGCTGGGCTGGAACAGGATGCTGCTTGCGACGAGGCCACGGCCTTCTTGGACGACTTCGCAGATCCTGTCTTCTTGATATGTGCAGGCGTGTGCATCCGGCGTAGGTGCTGGGTGTACAGGTCCTTGCGGTTGAAGATGGCACCGTCCGGGAGGGAGGGTCCGAGGATCTCGCCCGCGGTGGCGTGCTCAGCACGGCGGCTTTTGTTTCGCTTGCCGCTGTGCGAGTGTGGCGCGGTCAGGTCGTTCTTGTTGTGCGCGCAAACGTCGATGTCACACAACCAGTAGTACAGCAGGAGGTGCTGAGACATGACGTGGCGCTTCCATTCATTCTTGCTGGCAAAGGTCGACTGACATCCGGCGAACCTAAAGACACAGATGAAAGGTCGGGTGTGCTGCTTCTTGACGTGGCTTTGAAGAGTGCACTCGTCTTTGAATGAATGAGAGCACTCTGGGCAGAGGTAAGAGCCTTGGGCCCTGGCACTTGGGGGTGGAAGGATCTTGAGTGGCTGAACCGACGAGGCCGTCCTCGCTTTTTTCGGCGCAGGCCTGTCAAGGGGTTTCTTGGCCGCGCCCCTCTTCAGCTTGTTGGACCGCGGTGCAGCGGAACCGATATGCTTCCTGTCCGGGTGATAGTCGTCATCATCTTCGTCGTCGTCGCTTTGGGAGGCGGCGACGTCTATCTCTTCCAAGTCGTCCTCGCTGGCTCCAGTACTGGGGCTGGGGTATGCACTAGTTGTTTTCTCTACGGGTACGACATGCTCAGGAATGAGGATCTCATCTTTGGTGACTGCGGATGTGTCTTCTGGGCTGGCCAGGCGGCGGTATCCGGGGCCAGCTGAATCTTGCGTGGCTGCGCAGGAGGTGTTGGTGGATTCCGCTGTCTGACTTCCGCATGTGAAGCTGCGCTGCGGTGTATCAAAGTCGATAGCTTGGCCCGAGTCTTCCCATCCGGTCTTGGAGCCTTCGGTGTTGTTGCAGTCTCCCATAGTCATGAATTGGTCGGCCTCACCAGGCATTTCACCTATTCCAAACAATGGAAGCTGGCCTTCGGGCTCGTAAGGCCCGTGATGTGCCGAGGCGTACGGGGTGAAGAGCATCGCGTCGGATGGTGTAGAGGGTGTGTTGTCTGTGTAGAGCTCTGTGTCTGCGTGAGGGCTCTGGCCACCGCTGCAACTTGATGGCTCATTTGAGGAGAAGGGAGATCCTTGACGGCCATGTGATGCTGTGGGTGGGATGGCATTGACTGGCTGTGTAACACTTGGAACTTGTGGCTGTGGCATGGGGTTGAACAATGGAGCACGTTGGTTGTCCTTCAAGAATCTCTGCATCGAGGAGTGACCATAGAGATCCAGGTGCTCAGCTGAAGCATCTTGAGCTTGGAAGCTAAACAGCATGTCTGGACCAGGAGTGTCATAGTCATCGGCAAAGGTTTGCGCGGAGTATGCCTGGCTATGAGGGAAGAACGGATAGGTAGCGTCGAAGGAGAAGGAAGCAGAGTACTCCATGTTGCCTGCTGTATGTTCAAACAAGCCAGAGAGTCCGCGGATGAGCCACTCGTAGGATGCGAGGTTTGTCCGAACAGGATCTGGACCTGCAGGAATGGAGCCTGTAAGAGAAGGCTGGCTGTTTTTTGGACGGCACCAGTCGATAGGCAAGAAGCAAGGCTCTAAAGAACGGCCAGCCTCGTGTGAAGTCGTCAGCTGGGTAGGGGCAAATTACACAGTCCCACGCCGAAGAGTTGCAGGGTCAGATACTAAGTGCTGAGAGGGGGCCGACACTAGGCAGACGGCAATGAAAGATTATATAAAGTATGGATCTCTCGACTGAGGAAATTGATAAAACACTTCACTGAAGTGGATTGAGGTGGTGGAAGCCATGGCGAGCGACATGGGTGGCGAAGCAAAGTGCCTTGAGGGTATGTATAAGAGATCGCTAGACTCGACTCGAGCAGAACGACGAAGAGAAGCCCACTGGCTGCCGGACACCGGGTGCGTGCTTCGCTGGGAGCTCCGTGGGACTTCAGCAGAGCCTCATTTTTATGGGTACTTGATCTCCTCGGCCAATGGAAAAGTGCCGTGGGTACCTCGCCAGCCCATCTCGCAGGCCAATCTTTCTCACTCCTTTCCCGCTTGTCTGTTCCTTCCGTGCTGACGCCAGGCTTCGCCTGGGTGTCCTTGCATATGCAACCCCCTTGGCCCTCGACCCCGGCCAACAGAATGGGGGCACTCGGAGCTGAGGTGGTTCGCTTGTGCTCTTGAGGGCCAGAAAAGTGGACAAAGGAGCTGCGCCCCTGCCCACAGAAGGACGTTGCAACTGTAACTCTTGGTTGTGTTACAACAGGGCACCCGACTGCCCGATCAGGGCGTGAGCTGACTTATCATGGACCCCCTCCCCTTGCCGTTCGCGAGCCGCCCGGGTGTGGGTGCCCACCACCACCCAAGACCAGATGGATTGGTGAAAAAGCAACTGTATGATGCCACCCCGAGTTCAGCTTGAGGCTCTGCTCTGGGGTTCCCTGTCTGTCCCGGTCTCGAGAATGCGTTTGCTGACTGCTGATCTTGTAAGATCCTGACGCAGATGGGCTACACATTAGAGGCTAGATGTCTTTCAACCTTGGAGAAGGTTCGTAGTCATCAAGAAGCAGGTACACGTGGTTATCGAGTCTGCCATCTCGCAAGCACCCGGAGAGTTGTGCCTTGGCTGCCAGGCTGCCACTCGGCTTGTTAGGCACACGTACGAGGCGATCTGAGGGCGGACTTGACCACAACACCGGCCAGTTTTGTTTTGCCGATGCTGTGCCCCATTCCAGGGCGCTAAGTGCTATCTTAGCTGTCGAGACTGTTCAGCCCCATTTCGTGGAGCACAGCTGTCTATTTCGTCCATTTGGTCCTTTGGCACGCACCAATGTCAGACTTTTTCCACGGGCTGGTGGTGTGCTGCGTGGTCACACATGGAGGCCGATACACTAGGCCTGAAGCAGGCCTTTTCTCACGCAAGCCGGGCGACAGCACCCTTGTCGACGACAATCTCAGTGAGGGGGTCAGGCCACTCAGAGTGAGCCCTGCCATCCTGGGGAAGTGGATCTTTCCTGGAAGCGCTCTCAGTGGAGGGTGAGAGAGGTAAGCATGTGGCACAGCACAGCCAACCATGGGCCTCCCTCTGAAATTTCATTTGGAGGTGTTCGACTTTGGCAAACAAGACAGCCAATTTTGAGCCGCACGGTCGCATCGACGATGCAAACTCAGGCCGCTCTTTGATCTGGACCCCAAATTGGGACCGACTTACAGATTGGGTAGGAGCAGCGGCACGGAGATTACCTTTGATCAGCCAGTGATGATCGTGCAGCTGGGCCGTTCGCTCGAGATTGACAAATAACGAAGCGTTGAATGGAGCCAACTTCTCAAGCAGGAGTTGACGACACCCAAGAGACATCGCTGATGCCGAGAGACACAGCCAGGAGTCGGGCAGCAGAGGTGCGTGGAGATGGGGTACTAGGCGAGTGAATGAGTCGGGCACAGCAACGCTGCCCACCATGTGAATGGCATGTTGCATTGCTGCAGGCAAACAACACTAGCCGGAATGCGTATGTCAACCTGTCAAGGCCTCTCTCGGTTGCACTGGTCTGCTTAGTTCGCTTGAGCAGCGTTGTAGTTGCCTTGTAAGGCGACCGATTATCCTGCCTGGAACGGGCGAACCATTTTGGTCGCACACGTTGGATGAGCCGTCTCACCCCCTCCCCCTTCCCGGCTTGCATTATCTTCTTGCATCCAGCTTATCGAATTCTGAAGGCCCTGCCGTGCCCGTTGCGAGCGGTATTGAGACACTGTAACCCTGAAACTGAAAACGCCCAAAATGGACAGTGGCTCCTCGGCAGTCTGAGTGAGCGCACATCCAGTAAGCTCCAAGTCCTTGCGCCTGAATACGTATGAGAACGATCCATGGAATTCTAACCCAATAATCATCACTCATGTTGTGGGAAAAGGCTACCAATCATGCTCATGGACTCATGGCTCTGGGGGAAGGACATGAACCCTGCAATTGCTGCATTTCCGATGGTCGTCACATTGATCCATGAAGCAAATTGCAGTGGTGCTGGTGAGGGATGGATTGCCACAGTGACACTAGACAAGGCGACGAGGTCAGCATTAAGATGGGGAACGACATCAGGTTAGTACGTACGCAAAACCACAGCGTCTCAACCGCAACCCTTGGTCGTTTCCGAGGGGTTGCTTGCTGTGTCAATGCATCTCTCTTGCGACCATTGATAGGGCCAACCGAAGAAGAGGACGATACTTGGGACGAACCGCGGTCAGAGCCAGGAGAGCCGCTCGTAGGTAGATCGGGATCCACGCTCTTCCACTCGGATATATCCATTCTTGAGCCAAGGCGGCCCGAGTAATGATCATCAATATGATTGAAGCGCTCGGTTCCGGACTTACCCCTTCCACTGATCTCTACAACGGTTTTGCAGAAGCCGCACCAGAACCTGCTCTCAGAGTCGCGCCCAACCCGGCAATGAGCAAGCTTTCGCTCGATCTCGGTTGGATCCGTTATTGAGTGCTCTTTAGAAACATGTGCCTTGAACTGTTCGCGACGGTGGCAGGCCTTGCCACAGATTTCACTAGGGTCTAGTCGGCTCGGCTCACTGCACTTCCATAGTTCGAGTTGGCAATGTTGGCTGTTCTCGTGGCGCTTCCAGTCATTCTTGCTACCAAATCGCTTCGTACAGTTGGGGTAAGTGCAGCCGTACGGCTTTTCGTGCCGTTTCTTATGCTTCCTGTGGGACGACTTAGCGAGCTAGCGAGTCGAGCATGATGGAGCAGACTTACTTGAGTTCGCATGGCCTTGGAAAGACTTTACCACAGTTTGGTTCGTCGCAAATCACCTGACTGGCGTCGCTGACAGCACTGCTAACTGAGTGGCTCGTCAAGGGCGTTCTTTCAGGTTGCCTCGGCTTTTGGTAACCAAGCTCTTGCAGAAGGTCTGCTAAGGCGCCTTGATTCTCCAAGGCCTTTATCAACTCAGACGCTTCATGCCTGTTGGTAACCAAGCTAGATCCCTCCGAGGATAGCATTGACGAAGCCGAGTATTCCGCGGTGGTGGTATTAGCTGCCTCATCAAGAGCTCGCTGGTCACGAGCACTGGGTGCAGTCACCGTGGCTAGAGACACGCCGTCCACTGCCACGCTGTCCTCGGGCCCGACTGGATATTCTTGGATGTCCTCACTCTCAGATTCGCTTGATACTGAATCAGTGTCATCCCCAACTGTCTCGACCATGTTGTCAGGGTCATGTAGGGAATCCTTCATGTTCGGCATTGATACCTCAGCCTGTGTCGTAGGGGGGACTTGTTCGTCGCCCAGCTCGCTACCATCGTCGGATTCATCGTCCAAGTACCCCTGTTCAATGAACTCGTCTTCAGAAGCAGGGTTAGCAGCATCCTCTAGGCTTTGCTGCTCATGTTGGTGCAGTTGCGCGCTGTCGAGCTGCATGGAGGTACTATCATCTGCTGAGTTGGCCGGAGAAATTTGTACAGCAGCTTGAGGCAGTTGGTCCTCGGTGTCATTAGATGCCATCAGGTGAAGCTGTTGGTTTGCGATGCTTGCATCCTGGTACTGATTTATCTGCTGACCCGGGTAGCCTAGGTTGCTCGAGTACCTCGGCGTTTGGTCTTGGATTGCCGGCGAATAGACCGGCCAGTTGTCGTAGTGGTTGGTGTCCATGCGCAAATCGGCCCCTACGGATCCCACGCCAGCTAGGTCAGGGCCAGGTGAAGCAGGTTCTCTTTATGATACAGTTAGCCGCGGTGTTGTGGAGGAGAGGGACCTGTATGTGGCTCACTTGTACACGTATTCCTCAAGATCATCGTCCCGAGGGGTCACATTGTGAACCCTTTTCAGATGCTGTCTGAAATTGTCTGCCCGAGGCCATTTCTTTTCCTTCTTGCGGCAACCCGCAACTATGCATCTATAGCATTTGCCATTGGCACGCTGTTCAGGGTGGCAGCTTCTTTTGTGCCGATCGACGTCATTCGGTGTGCTGAAGCCTTCGGTACGTGGGCAGCCCGGGACGTCGCAGCGGTGGGGCTTCTCGTGTTTTTGCTTGTGCTTCCTTGAGATGTTTCTCAGCATGACGAGTTTCAAGATAGGTAAGTTGTGGCTTGAGAGGGGTCATACTTCAACTCAGACTTTGTTTTGACCTTTTGTTTACAGGTTGGGCAAACCAGACTACCACTGTCTACAGCGAACACCAGTGGCGTCGTCTGCATCGATGCCTGTGCCCAGGCTTCTGAAGAGAACGGTGTGCGGTCTACTTGAAGGCCAGCCAGATGGCTCGAGATGCTCCCATTTTCACCACTGCGGTCGGCATCACCACAGGTAGACCCGTTGAAGACGCTCTGCGTGGCCCTACTGTGATAACCAGAGTCTGATGGCAACGCTCCTGGCCCAGTTGTCTCGCATTCAGATGGCACGTGGTTCTCCCGGTAGGTGGAGTAGGCGTTTCCACTCAGGCGATGGTAATTCAGTTTCCCACCTCGGAAGTCACCAGATCGCTGTTGTGGTACAGCTCGTCCCTGAATGGGGTCCCATGGTTTCTCATGGGAAGTGTACCAATCGATGAATGGGTTGCGCGGGGCAGGCCGTAGAAAGGCCTCAGGTGACTGAGGATTCCTATTGATGCCTTGTGCTTGCAAGTCACCAAGAGTATCAATGAAGCCGGGGATGGTGGTGGTAGTGGACAAAGCTATGCCAGAGCTGCTCAGATCGGGCTCCAGGGGCCGCGGGCGCCCGTCTATGTTGCCGTTGAACGAGGAGGCCGGGAGCATGAATGCCTAACCGGGCGGCAGGTTAGAGGAGACAGAGTTACCGTGGGGCAGCAAAGTGAAAAGTAGACAGCATACCGATACTGAGCGTTGATCCGGGATGGGGAACGAAGTTTGTTCGGCCATGATGCTACAATAACATCAATGTAAGCCCTCGGCGGAAGATGACGTCGCAGATGAGGCACATATGTTGGTGGTGAATTGCCTCAAAGCGCTGGCTAGGGCAAACAGGCTCTTCAGACGAGCAGGGCACTGCTGGGCCGCCAGAGAATGGGGAGGCGAACTGCAGGCGTCAGAGCGAGGGTGGTGTAGACACAAAGAGGATGGATGCCAGCAAGCCCAGATAAGTGATTCTGGATGGGACGAAAGGCCGCAAGAGCGTACACGGCGGCGTGCTGGGGCTTGGATGAGCACCGGGTGCAGGCTATTACCGGCTGGGTGGAAAGCCGTTGATGCACATGGGCATGGGCGAGGGCGAGGCAGGATGGAATGGCACGCGCGGACTTGTGCAAAGCTGGAAATGGTGGTTCCAGTTGCCTGAAGGCGGACGTGGGCGGACCAGGCGGGCGAACCGCAGGCGAACCACCCACAGGCGAGCGAACCAGGCGAGCCTGCGCGGATGAAAATAGCAAACAGAATTGACTGACTGAATGGCTACCTACTGTGCGACAGCTGTCTGTGTTGGGACAATCGACCAACGGTGGCTGTGGCAGGGTTGGTTGGTTATGCCTGATTGTCCTTCAACCTCCCATCATCTCCTCGTGGGAGACGTCGATTCCGATGCGAGGGAAATGGTGTCGGTCGAAGGGACGAGGCCAAGTCATGAGATGACGGGCAGCGTCTTCTGGGCCATCTCAAATCTCATCAGAATGATGCATGAATGAAAGGAAGACGGGAATGAAGGCGGGCAATCGGGCACCCAGAGAGGGATAGATGGGGGAGCGGCGTAAGCTGTGGATCAGCGTCGGTGTGAATGTCAGTTGTCGGTGGCAGTGGCAGTGTCGAAAAGTGTCCGTCTGTCTGTCTCGGCGGGTGTAAGGCAACCAAAACCAAGCCACCTTCCGGTCTGCCGGTCGCTCGTTCGCCTCACTTTTCGCGCATCTTTGGGGGCGCTCTTTCCTGATTGCAGCACCACCTGCAGCCTGTACTCCAATGGGAGGGCGCTGAAGATACGGCATCAACCACCCCTTAGACAGCCTATCTAATAGTGCCTTTGTCCCTGCCCACCCTGCCACTGAGTCCTGCCAAGTCCAACGGCAGCACGACACGAGAACCCGTATCTCCTCCAACAAGCGAGCATCTGCTACGGTAAGGATTGAGGAAAGGCAACCATGCCAAATCACGTGCACGCGTGTCAAGACCTCGTTTCTCAGCATCCAGCATTCCACGCTCCCGACATTTCACGCGGCATAACAAAAGTCATCATGAGAATTACTCTGACCAAGGCCAATGCCCAGCAGTATTTCATCACGATCTCCGCCACAACAACCGCATCCACGATTTGGACGCCATGAATTGCCGACGTTCCTCGTCTCGTCCTGACTTGCATGGAGACAAGTCGGAAGGCGATCCTCCTGGCTTCTCCTGCACCTTTCGGACTGCGTTGCTCGTCTCCTTCATCATGTACCTGCCAGTGCATTAGACCCAAACATCTGTCATCCGTTCTGAGCAAGATAAGCGAGGATCTCGTTCCAGGTTGGCGGCTCGGCCCTTTCCCGCCACTACTGTATTGGCCTGTCCAAGGCCAGACGCCTTCACTCAGGACGGGAGACAACAAGACTTCCCCTGTTCACTTGTCCATGTGCTCACAGGCAGACAATTGGTCCTTTTACGGCACTGCGGCAAGACTCAGATCCTCTCATGGCTCGCCTCTTGGCCGCATCAGTCGTTGACACACAGCCTCTCCTGAAACCGTCACACACCGGCTGGGGACTTGGGACAATCAAGTAGCCAAGCAAGGAAAGCCAGATGCAGGCGTGGCTGACAGCATCTCAAACCGGTCTTCCGCCGTGCTCGCTTATCGTCGAGGTGCCCACCTTGTTCTGACGAGTATCATGGCTGTCACAAGGAAAGAAGTCGCCTGTGCCGCACGACGACATGCAGAGCGTGATTCCCCGGTTATTGCAGCACTTTTAGCCCAGCGGCCGGATGTCCTGCAGCTGGATGTCCTGCAGCTGCATCGATTGTGATATCCTTGGCTAGTCAGCCTTGGGCAACGTGACCTTGCAGAGCAGTCTCGTCATGGAGATCCGCGCCCCCATTCCTAGCCTCTCCCTGGATGTGTTCTCTCTCTCGAGGCTTGTAGACCCAAGTCGTACCCTCTGAACACGGCTATATGGGCCTCGATAAAATCAGACGGTACAGCTTTCCTTTACCCCAGCTGCAGCCTGCCTCCCATGGAGGCATTCCGCGGGTAATCCGATAGAATGCACGGGTTGCCAGGGTACCGGTCCAAAATGTGGCTAGATTGTGTCACTTTTCAGAATTTCTAGATGTTTAAAGCTGCAGCATGCCTATAGGAGAATATTCTGGAATGAGCGGCACGGGAACCTGCACTTCCTTCCCATTGTGTCTGCATGACACCCATTGCACACTGGCACAATGTTTTTTTTTCTTTTTTGGCAGTACCTGCCGATGACGAACGGTCTTGCGACGCATGTCGCAGAATCAAACGAGAGCACACCGGAAAGTAGTACCCATTTCCTGGTCAGAAGAAGACCACTAGGGTATTCCATAACAACCGGATTCCAAGGTACCAGATCTACTCCACCTTGTTTTGTTTGCTTGCTCCTCTTGGCTTGCATAACCTACTATGACCGGCTCTGCCTGTGACATACGCAGCTCAAGTGACGTCTACGGTCTTTTCTCAAACCGAAATCTTGGGTGCTGGGCCTGCTCCCACAAGAGGCGAGGACTTGTTTCATGATATCGTCTGCACTTACTTCGTCGACGGTGGGATTTGGTGTAAGTGTAACAACAAAATCTTGACTACCGCGCCCTCTGTCAACATCACGATCGCTCAGCATCTGCACACAAGATTCTGAGAGTCGTGCACATGCCACGTCTGCCCAGAGATCCTCTGGCCATGCGGTTGTGCTCTCCTCTTGCCGCTGCTGTCCCTTCCCAGGATGGGTTCCCCGGAGGGGCCGGCCACACAAACCGCGGCGGCACCAGCGCCGGCCCACAACGTTGTCATCAAGCAACATGAAATATGATCCATCGACTGCAGATGTAATGACCTGAACTTTCTTATGTGCAGGATTCTGATGCAGTCGCGAAGAATCTTAGCACAGCATCATAGTATCATGCTGCTGAGGTGGCAGAAGCGCGGAAGTTTGCTTGAATATGTCCCCCTCGCAGATACCGGGCCCATATGGCCGGTCATGAGAGCATCGTGGAATTCTATAAAGAGTATATCACTCGTTGCGGCCGAAAGGGCCTCCTTGGCCTCATGCCTCACACAAAAAGGTCTCAGAATCCCCGAGTGGTCACCAACACCCCAGTCTAGAGACATTGATCAACTTGAAATACCTACTCAAACACTTCATTTTCGGATCCACGTGAACCGCGAGACAAAGAAGCTGTGCTTGAACGTATGTCACCAGACACTTCCCCTTTCTCAGCTGTCGCTTCACTAGTGATACGTCTCAGAGAATGGAGCGGCTGACGAGTGCTGGCAGGTTTGGCACCCAACCGACCACTACCACCTGGAAGACAAGTCACGTCACAATGTGCGACTGGGAAGAGTTCATCTTTGGCTGCTCCTGCTCCTACACCAAGCGCAAGAGTTACTGCCATTTTGCGCGCAACGACCCCAACCACCAGTGCTTCGGCGTGCAGGTCCTCAAGAAGGTCTGGGAGGTGCCTGAGATCTGCGACAAGTGCAGCCAGAGGAACAACCGGACCTCATCGCGAGCATACCAGCCCTACGGGCAGGAACCAGGTGAGTTCCCAACTTCTTGTGATGGATCCGATGGTTGTGGGTGTGCATCAAAGCTGATGAATCTGTGCATACAAAGGCCACCGACGTCGATGAGGAGCCGCACGGCTAAGGACAGCTGCCCCGGTGACTCCGGCGGTGTACTTTTCGTCATTGGTGTGCTGGACACTGATGGCAGCAGTATGACCCTTGCGGGCTTCTCTTTGGCTCATTAGGTTGCAATCAAGGTCATCTTGGGCCAAGTGCATAAGTTTCACCCTGTCTGCGGATGCAGAATATTCTTCCGCCCAGAATGGATCCCTTCATAGTGGTATTACATAGGGTTACATATCGCGATCTCTTAGCTCTGTGTAAATAGGCTTGTCATCCACTGCCTGGAATATTTCTTACCCGGGCAATCAAAAGTCTGTTTTACGATGTCGTGGACCCTTTCGATGGTGCAACAGTCCACCGTGAAAATCTCCCGAGCCACTTCATGTAGAACTCATGTGACGTGAAATTCTCCTAGACTGGTCGAGGCATGCACGATTTGGTGGGACAAATCTTCTAGAATGCTGCGAGTGTTCGCTGATGTTTTGTCCATTACGCGGCATAACACTGGCACGGCAGTCTCAAGACAGGTTTTTCACGACGAAAACCTCGTCGTCTCGATCGAGGCCAAACATGACGACAGCGGCAGGGCATACAAATCCTTCACATGCAGATGCTTCACATGTCTCGCGCCGATCTAGATTGCTGTTTCCTCATAAGCAGGCATCGTGGGACGACCTTAGCTCGGGTTGAGAAAGCTCCGCCATCGTCGTGTATGGAAGCACAGCGCAGGCAAGGACGAGGTTGGAAACCGGCATCTGCGTAGCCTTGTGGCCCCCCTGCTAAGATCTGAGGTACCAAGAGTAAAGGTACAAAGGCGGACGGGAGCCTGCTCCAAGACACGCGCGGAGACGGCCCGGCTCGAAACGACACAGTTGTGGGAAAAACGATATGGCATGTGGCTAACCGCTTAATAAATCCCAGGGCCCTTGCTTCTGGGACCCCTGCTAGAAAGTCTGGTGTATCCCAATGCTGCGCATCCCTTGCACCTGAGGTATCTGCCGGGGCGGCGACGGAGCATCGCATCGCCGGCAAGGCGCACTCGGCTAAAGACTCACAGAAGGAGGCCCAGATTCCTACCACAGATCGCAGTTCGAAACTATCACCTTTCTTGCTGCTGCTGATCACTGACAGCCGCCGCCCGGCGCGCACGATAAAGATCACCGTGCCTTAGCTGGAGGATGCAGTGGCGGCAGCGGCCTCGGTGGGCTGCTCGTCGTCAAAATTCGTGGCGCCCTCAACGGTCCCGACGACGTTGTACCTGTTGGAGAAGAACTTGATCCAGTCGTTAAGCGTCCCCTTCTCCTTGTCGCTCAGGTCCTTCCACTCTGGCGAGACGTCGTCCGGGTTGGTGGAGGTCTTGGCGAGCGCCCTAGAAGCGTCCTTACCGGCGAAGACTTTACCAGCAGTTGCTTGTCAGTGGTGATCACGTAGGTAGGCGAGTGCAAGATGTGAAGAGAAGCAATCCTGACGACTCTGAGAATCTCACGAAGCACGGGCGATCTTACCGTTGTATGAGTTCCCGGGTTGGTACATCTTGTTGCCGGTCACATCATATACCTTTCCCTGCAACGAGTGAGACTCCGGGCATACAAGACAGTCTCACGAACAAGGATTCATACCTTGATTGCGACGTAGCATTTTGCTCCCTCCTTGCCTGTGGAGACTGGTCAGCGGTCATGTCCCGGGGAGAAAGAGAGTGTCACCCGGCCGAGCATCAGAACGTTTTGATTGTAAACACTGCATATAACATCCACTCAGGCAGAGTCAATCGGATGGATTAAGGGGTAGGAGTAAGTTGTGAATATCAATCTCCAGCGCAACTGTTCTTACCATCAGCTTTGGCAAGTTCCTCCAGAGAAATAGGGTCGTCCTTGGGAGGGGCCAGGTTCACAGGGGTCTTGGGCTTAAAGTCCGGCATCTTGTTGATTCGGTGATCTGCTTCCGGTTCACCTGAAAGGTCTGAAACGTTCGACTGCGAAGAGGCGGCGTTTGTGCTGCGAGAATTGAAAGCAGGAGCTGATGTGAGATGCACTAGCCTATAGATAGTGATTCGTGCTTGTTTGGTGCTCAAGTTGACGGTGTGTTCGGAGTTCGCTGTGGTGGGGACTCGATGGCATCTCCCCCAGTGGAGACCGGAAGCTTAGGTGGAGTTGACGACGGATAGAGCACGCAAGAGACACACTTAGTCAGCGGGCAGGGGTAGCAATTCACGTCATAGCTCTAAGAAAAGCTATGCTCGCAACTTCCTCATTTACACGCTGAAGCTCACCAACCATTCATCTTCGAGCGCGCGCCCAATAAGTCCGACCACAGGCACCGTCCAATGCGATGCTGAGCATGTCCAACTGAAGCTCCAGAAGGCTACGAATCGAAGCGATCCCAGAAAACTGGCAATGAATGCCGTTCGCAGCGCGAAGCTCCCTCGGCGCGAGCTGCTTCGCGCCGTTCTAGAGCCGCGGCATTCCCCTCTCCGAGTGAACACCATCAGGACGCTGCACGGTGCGCGATCTCCCAGTCCTGTCGTCGCAGACACCTTGCTCCAGACCCCGCTTCCTGGCCGTCAGGTGCGATATGCCTCCAAGTCGTCCTCCACCCCGCCCGGCCGCCCACCACCGGATGGACAACAGTTTCAGACGACGCCGCCGCCTTCACTGGGACAGATATTGCGTAGTGCGTTGCGCCTACCCAATCTCTTCCGTGGCCAAAACCTCAAGACATTGTTCCGCCAGAGCCCCGAGGAGCTTGTTCTGGCGCTGGCACTGCAAGTGACTCCCTCGCCTTCCTCTTCTACCGCCATGCTGACTTCTGAGACAGGCTTGCTGGAGCTGCCGGCGTTATCGGATATGTCATCTACATGTACTTCACCTACTTCTACGCCCCGCAATTCACCAAATACCCACCCGAGATCGCGAAGTCCCTGAGACGTGCATTGCACTACAGCAACTATTACGAGGACCCGAAGCTCGCTCTCAAATACTACAAGCTGGCTATTGAGCAATGCAATGAGCATGGCCTGGATCCATTCTCGGACGAGGTGGTCGGGATCAAAATTCAGCTTGCCGCTTGGCTCGAGAGGATCAGCAATGTCGACAATGCGATCCATGTGTTGGAGTTGGTTTTGACAGAGAACCAGAAGTGGTTAAATTTGGCCGATTCCGAACCTGACAAGCTCCCAAGAGCACCTCGACCTGGTACAAAAGTTGGAGAAGGAGAGTCAGAGAAGACTATTACACAAGATGACTTTGACAAGTGGCTTCGCTCTTCGCGCACCAGGATCCTGGGCAAGTCAGTTGGAATCAGCACCAAGCTCGGAGAATTGTATGCGCACGAGCAGGTCTTACAGCAAGATAAGGCTCATGAGCGTCTGATGTGGGCTGTCGAGACGGCCCTCGGAGAGTTCCGTCGAAGATCTACCGAGGGCGTCAAGCCTGGCGAAGGACCATGGATGACACCTGAAGAGATCGGCGGCGCGCTGGAGTCCCTCGCCCACAGTTACGAACGAAAGTCCGAATTCGACCTTGCGCTGCCCTTGTTCTTCCAGGCCCTCAGGCTCTGTCAAGATCAGTGCCACATGGCTGTCATCATGAACAACCTCGCCGTTACCTTTGCTCAACATCCGCCCAAGGCTCCCTACGAAACGCTCGCGGGAATAGTCCCTGGTGAGGGCGATGCTGCTGCAAAGCCCAGTTCAGCTGAGCAGTGGACCCGCAAGGACCTCCTGGAGTCGGGCCAGAGATGGGCCAAGAACGCTCTCCAGCACGCGAAGGAACCCACTGGGGAGAAGCGCACTCCGGAATGCGACGAGGCCTGTGCTGTGGCTCTTGTCAATCTGGGTGACATTGCAGCCATGAGCGGTGATATTCAAGAAGCGCGCCGGCGGTACGAACGAGGCATTAAGCTCAGCGAAAAGAACGGCTTCGCCGACGGGGTAGCGCAGGCTCGAGCTGGTCTGGAGCGTCTCGCGCAAAAGAGCTCTTGAACTGTTGAATGAAACCATCCATCGATGTCGCGAATGAGTCATACATGAGCCCAGCTCTGCTCCGCCTCGCCTTTCCAGAAACCAATCTCTTCATAATCAGAGGCAGAGCAGGAGTCATCATCCTATGCCGGCACCTCGAGCAGCGGTGGCAACATGCAAAGGAGAAAACGAACTACGTGAAACGTTCCATCGCACCTATTGTATATCGTCCAGCGAGGTAGGCGTTTGGTATCAGCTACATGCCAGGGGATTATGGCAATAGAGTCTAAGCATCCAGCTTCTACTCAGGGCACTCGCATCGCATCAGGCCATTCTGTTCACCGATGCCGGATAGTGAGGTTCACGAAATATCAAGACGAGACACTGGTGCTGCTTGCGACCCAATCACGAGCGCGAATTGAGCATGCGGCTAATTCCACAGGCTCAAGCCCGAAACGCAGTCGAAAGCTGTGGCTGGACCCCTAGAAGCGCGATCTAAGACCAACCCGAGATGTCCCAGATAGGACCAATGCGCCATCACGGGCCTCACGCCCCGAAACGACCCACTGCATCACGAACAAGCACCGCGGATTCTCCAGGCGTGGGATTGTTAGCCACACCGCTGACCTCAGAAGAATTGCATGCACGTCCAGGGTAGCGCACACGTGTTTTCAAGGTTGTGTCCGTCGGCACGGCCGTGGCAACGAATGGCTGCAGTTGTGGCTGCCCTCCTGCAGGCCATCGTCACAAGCCTGGCGGTGGAAGCTTGTGGTACGGTGACCAGCCCCAAGGTGGCCGGCGGCATGGGGTTCTCTTAGCAAGGGTGCATGATATCACCTCGTCCCTTACCCCGGAGCCCTGGACTCGGTACGGGTACCCGCCTCGAGGGGTCCCATCGTGGAGGCATCTGGGCCCACGGGGTTGGGCTCCTCCGTGCAACGTGCAAAGAGATAGAAGGGGAGCAGAAAAGAAAAATAGGTATTTCGCAAAGTCCTGCGCATGGACAGGGTGGTGGGCCGATGGGGCCGTTCTTTGGAATCATTTTGACATGTGGTGTATCGCATCCGCTGCACATTGGCCGTCCGGCCAGGCCCTTCTTTGGTCCTCCAATCAGATCGCGCCTCGACCCAGCTGGGGGCCTAATCCCACGATCTTCCAGCGGATCTCGTAGCTAATCGTGCAGTTGCTGGCACCTGCGCAGTGGAAGAGGCAGGGAAACCGTTCCTTCGTGAGAGCGCGCTTGTTGCTCCATCAATAGCGACGAGAAAATAGCACACAGCCATTGTGAGGAACACGAAAGCGCGACGGGGAGCCATGTCGTCGGCGGTCAATGGTCCGGCCCCGTCCGTATCACTCCCGCACAGGATAGGCGCCGCCAAAGGACCCCAATGAGAATATGATAACGCCTACATGGAATCCACCTGACCCCTTGCTAGCGCTCGCTCCTCTATGCTTAAGCTTAGCCCCCCGTCTGGGGCCCTGGCCCCCAAGCCTCACCACGGGAAGGGTCCGGTCCCCCATTCACTTCACGATATGCTAATAATAGGGAAAATGGCAACGGAACGTGACCGTAGGTATCACGCAGCTCTGTGGAGAAAAGAGAAAGCGTCCCCCGCTAACGCGGAGATAGAGTGACCGCCGCCGCGTCTCGGGGCCGCGATCCTGTGAGCGCAAGATTATTGTTTTCCGTCATGCAAGCCACCTTTGCCTTTTCTCGTCCTCTCCGCCTCCGCCTCCCGCCTCCGCCATTAACTTCATGTCTCGCGGAGTATCTAGGGCTGAACGGAGGCTCAAATGTCGGAATCCTGGGGGCGGCGGCGGAGACGGAGGTTCCATGTTGGGAAGTCCCTATGTCTCGGCTCTGCGCAGTAGGAGGACGGGGCGCATGTCAGCACCATGTGGTGGGCGGTTGTCGGAGGCTCATTGTCTTGCGGAGGTCCCAGGACGGGCACGTCCGGCGTAAGCCGTGATGCCCTGCATCGTGTAACGTAGCTTTGTTTCTATGCTTTTGTTTTATCGCCATCAGGCACTGTACAGTATCTGGTCAACAGGGCTGAAGAGAGGGCTTGAAATGTCTCTCGCTTAGAGGGATCCATGCTGGACTAGTCACGAGGTTTATAGATTGATATGTGCCCTACGCCATTTCCGTATCTCACGGCAGAGAGGCTTGGAAAGAAACAGACGACGACACATCTCATTCTAGGGCAAGCCCTGAATATGCTTTTGTTCTAAGGCTCATAATTACTCATAATCACATGTCGGCTCCTAAGTCATGCTGTACTCGGATGCAGGACTGGCTGCATTGGTGCCGTACAGACACATTTCGGTTATCGGCGGGCCAGATTGCACGGAGTATATTGTATAGCCGCAATCTCAGATCGACCGTGGACAGACGAAGTAAATATTTATGAGCAGAAGGCAAGGCAAAAACTCAATCGCTAGAGGGATGCACCTACCTGTCCTGCACGGCGCCGATCAGTATATTCCCTAAGGCCCATTCATAAGAGGCAGCGGGCTCCAGGGGGGCAGATCTTCGCGTCCTCGCACAGCATGTGGCCCTAAGAAAGCTTGTCCAGAGGGGAACCGCTTCCCCGCTCTCCATCTCTCTCTACCAGCCTACCTCTCCCACTCTCACTCGTATCCAATGCAAGGAAGGCCTGGCGAGTTGGATTCTCCGGCGCGGAATGGTGGGAACACAGTGCCCGCTGCTTTTCTGGTTTCCCTCTGATGATTTGATGATTTGTTTATTGGGAGTGGGGGGCAAAGGACGAGTATGTTGTCTTTACGTGCAGAGATGTCATAGTAGCAGTCAGTGATTTTGATGCTTGTGAAAGCGCCACGCAGTAACACCTCAAGCGCAGGAGAATGCTTTGCTTTGCGCCGAGAGTCCACCCAGGTGGGCCCGACGTTCTGAGTCCTGGAATTGAACGTCAGCCCTCTGATGGCCGATGCTCGGCTAGTTGACCTGGGGTAATTCTGCCCCTGAATCCTCCCGGATTTAGGCGCTGCTGATGATTCCATATCACGCCGTAAGCTCTAGGGCCGAGGGTCGAGGGTCGGTAGCTCGCGGCCGCGAGTCAGGTGTAGACCAGATCTATCTCGCATGCTCGAATCTGGAAGCCAGGCATGGCAGTCGGCGGGGTCCGGCGGAGGTGCTGGTCCTCTGGCATGAAGTGGTGGGAGTTGGTGGGATGGAGGAGGTGCCTGGCATGGTTGAAATGCTGCTGCCTTCGAGAACGGTGTGGATGACGATAGCTTCGGTTGGTACCCTGGGGCGTGCGTCAACCAATTACACAGCTGCCCAGATATGGAAGAGCATGAGCTGTCAGGTGTGGCATAGTGCCCAAAGAGACCAAATATCCCTGCTGCAAAGGACCCTTTTGAGGGATGGAAATGAACGGTGCGTGAGATGAGGTAGAGATGACTGGTTCGCGCTAGCGTGCCTGGGCACATTTGTTTGCCAATATCGGTGAGATTGTGGGTTTGAAGGACCCTGTGAACACTGTCCCGGGATGACGATCACAAACGACGAGCCGCCAACGTCGACGTGATTTGCCAGGGAGGCTCCTGTTCGTAGTCTAGAAGGTTGACGGGTTGTTCCAACGGCGGAATCCATCCCCCCCTCCATTGGGACCAGCAGCCTCGCTTTGCTGCGCGGCGTTGCTGACGGCAGGTTTGGGTGGCAGCAGGAGGGCCACCATTGCAGCATTGCAGCATCGCAGCCTGGCAGGAGACGATCGCACAGAGGCAGGCCAGCGGGCTTTGCCTTGTCGGTGCGGCGTCAGGAGATCTAAATATCGAAAAAGTGAGGATTGAAAGGGCGAAAAGGGCAAACTCCGTGGAGATAAATGATATGCCAGAGCACGGGTGAAGCAACAGTTTGCGATCGGGGTCAAGGGGTCGGGGCGGTAGTAGCCGTTGTGAGACTTGCCCTGAGGTGGGAAGGAACCAATCAGTCGGGTATCGTCTGTGCTCAGATCGATGTCGATCAGAAACTAACTCTGTTTCCTCCACACTGGGCCACTGGCAGAGTGGGTGGTCAGGTGGTCCGTGACGACTTAGACCTGGCTGGGACGCGCCTACCCCTTCCACCGCGAGCAAAACAACGCACAGCAAGCACAACACAGCACACGATACACATGGCTGTCAACCTCAGTGCCATTCAGGAACCCGACACACCGTATCACCAAAGGTCATCATCTTGGTGCCAACCTTCTTATGGCATTGCCCGTGACGGGACCCACCTGACCCGCCGCGCTGGTTCCCCACTGGAGCTTAATTATTCTAATTATGGACTTTCCTCACATCATTTCGTGGCTTGCCTCTTCCTTTCTAGACGCATCGACCTGCTCCATGAGGAGACAGTGACATTCTGTCGCTTGCTGCATTCGGAACAACATCTCCAGCGGTTGCGTTGTCCCCTTTGGTGCAACGAGGCTGCAGCCCGATGCGGTAACTTGGCTCGAAGCTAGAGCCCAGTCCCTGTCCTGCTGCTTCCCGACGTCGCCATCGTTGATCTCACTGCCGCCAGTGGACGACATTGCTCCCCGGGCTTTGTTCCGACCACGACTTGGTCCACAGGACAGCGCATTCTCCTGCCCAGCCCTCCCAAATGAAAAATTGGCAAGTCCGCGGCAGATGATGAGTTGGACAGCAACAGTATCATCGACCTCCTGCGTCGACCTCATGCTCGGTGCTTCGCGATCCATGATTGACCAGCATTGAATAATGAAATTGACCCAAGCTCACCGAGCCAGTCCATCAGTAATGCGACCATGGGTCGACACCTCAGACTAGAAAATGTCGAAGACCGGGTTTCAAATGCCGACCTGCCAATCACGCCACTATTGTGCCGTTGACAGCGTTGACAGCGCAGATCATACTGCCTACGGAGAGCCTGACATTCTTCGATTGCGACATCGAGGACATCTTCACCCAAATTGTCGGGTCACGATCTCCCAGAGCGGACCCGCCTCGAGGCTGGCTTGGGTTTTCTCCGCGGGTACTAGGCCCACGGGTTCCACGTGCCATGCCTTTTTGGGCCTGCGATATCGCGTATCCGGCCGGCTGGGAACAAAACACAGCCCGAAATCACGGGTCATGGGCATCACGTACGAATCCTCCTCCGAGCCTGGCGTTATCACGAGATCCACGTGGAATCAACCATCCGGGTATTCGTCGACGAGAGCATCACTTGGGACGCCGACCCGGCGTCAACGAGTGGGTATCCGTTGCATGCCAAGAATTCCATGGAGGGAAGATCTCCTCGCTCCACCACCACTGCGTTGAACACTCGGCTGCAATAAGAAGAAAGTAGCGGAGAGACATATGTTGCATGTCTCGGCGACGCAGGAGACAGGACGGAGTGACCGTCGAATGGCGGCCTAGGGAGTCAGATTTCCCACCGTGCGCGGATTTAGCCCTACAGACTGTGCCTGTCAGGACCCCTGGCCCGACACCCTTGTCGCAACCGTCAGATGTCTTCCCAGCCCGGGCGAGTACTGCGTAGTGGGCAGGGCACCCCACTCTCCTCACCTCGTACACGGTACCTTCCTGCAGGGCACGGTCGTCTTCGGTATACTGGGTACCCCATGGGCATCCCACGGTCAGGCTGGCACAAGTGTGGGCTTTCCGAGATGCCGACCTTTCAGCTAATTACGCCCTGCAGCTCTATATGCGCCGTCGTCTCTTGGAGAAGTGCGAAAGTAACGTCTCGGATACTCTTCCCAGAATCAGGCGGGATGGGGGCTTCAAGCTGGCCCCGTCAAGACGTTCCACGTCCTGCGCGAGCCGACCAAATCCCACCGTATCTCTATCCTTGCGACGCGGATGCAGATGCCAGTGCTCAAGGCTGACGGGCCCACAATGAGCGGCAAACACCACGCGCACGGCTCTGCATCGAGAAGTAGTAAGCTTCTCCGCCTGGACAAGCATAGACTGGCAAAACTGCGCCTGGTGGAGACACTGTGTCGGCAAATGTACATGCTTCATGTACCTGGGCATCTCCAGGCTCATCCTTCCCCAGCCCTATCTCGGCCATGGGCGAGGGCTCAGGAATGGCCACTGTGTCACACCAACCATGGGGATGCTGGTGCACGGCTCTTTCAAACCGAAGGCCAGCATGCGGGCCACAATATCGAGGTATTAGTGACACCGCAAGTTCACTCGTTTCTCCCTCCGTAAAGGCACGCCAGGCCACCGATGTAACCAGGGCGGCATGGTGAAGTCACTGGTGCCATCGCTCTGGTGTCTATCACACCAGGATAGCATTGATTCTCTCCTGCCTCAGTTCGCATATGCAAGTCCAGTATGCACCAGGCAAACCTCCAAACCTCCCGCACCCACGGATAGTCCGCTCTCTAGACATCCTTTGACCCTCCCTGGACCCGACCATCATCTTCTTATAATACAAGCTCATCTTCCGTCCCCTAGCCCCAGCCTGCCCGTCCCTCCACCGTATCCCTCTCACCACACTTCTAGGACCTACTGTGATATTTATAACACACCGCCCTAGCCCGCAGCCTTCTCTCACTCGCCACATAGTATAACATGGAGGACGTCAGCCTTTTCCTCGACGCCCCGTCGCCATCACACTCTTACCTCTACACTTTCACCGACCGCGACCAATTCATCGACGCCAGCCGCTCAGAGACACAAAGCTCTGCGACCTCTCCCGTATGTGTGCTTACTTACCTATGACCCAGCCTGACCCATCGCTGATCTCATGCAGTATGATATGACCTTTTCTCGGGACTTTTCAGGCTCAGATACAATGCCGAGCCCGGACGCTGAAGGAGAGGACGCAAGTCTGTCATCACACGACCACACATCAACAGCCAAGCCCGCTGCGAAGAGGAAGCGAGAGAACAGATACAAGAACGCCCCACCATCAGTCCTATCGGTAAGTACCCGTCAGCAGAGCAGAAGGCGCCACTATCACATGTCGCTGGCACTGCATCCCCCACAAAACTCCGCAGTCGAAAGATCTCAAGCTGATGCAAGCCCGCCCTGAAATAGCGCCGCCGAGCACAGAACCGCGCCTCCCAAAGAGCCTACCGGGAGCGCAAAGACCAGCGGATCAAGGACCTGGAGCAGATGCTCAACGATGCCAAGGCGCGCAACGACGTCCTCAGCCAGGCGTATGCCGACCTGCAGGCCGAATACCTGAAGCTCAAGGCCTCGACAGTCAGCGAGCAGCAGATCCCCACGTCATACCCTGCGGCGGGCCACCCGCCGGCCGGCCACCTCGGGGGGTACGTCGACCCGTCGATGTCGGCCATGCACGTCGGCAGCGACCTGGACGCGTACTTGTACCCCGAAGTTGGGGGATTCTCCATGTGAGGAGCTTTTACTCTTCGCAGAGATACCACGAATTCACCCCTAATGCCATATTTGAGATGGGATACTCAAACAAGGAGTTTTGGAAGATACATTGGTTACGGCCAGGGCGATAAGCGATGCAGGGTGGAGATTCTTACTTTTTCTGGCCTTCCCCACGCCTCCTCGCGTCTTCGCGGCGCGGGCTGGCTGGGTCACCGTTGCATTTGGGGCTTGATGCGGCTGGGCTGAATCTGGCAGCCACATGCCCGATCATTCGCCCGCTGCACGGGCGGACCACACATACATACACATGGCTGGAGTATTCTGGGAGGGGGCGCGACAGGCGCAGAAAAGACCAGGGAGGGACCTGCGATTTGTGATCAAGAAGGCGGGAAAAGGCGAATGAATGCACGGCGTTTGAGGCGACGGTCTTTTTCCTTTACGCCTTGTTCTCATCGGGATTTTGGAGCTCACCATTTTTTCTTCTCTATGTATGCTGCTACTACCGGACTGCTTGTGGGAGTTCATTGGACAAGGCAAGAGTTTGCGAGGGCGCATTGGGCGGCGATGGTTCGGGGGAGTTCTGCCCTGGGGCCGCGGACATTTCTCTTAAGGCCCCGGTGTAAATGTACCTCCCCTTTGGACAACCCCAAAGTTCTCGCGTAGTACGAGCGGCTCAGGCGTCTCCGTTCACTCGACACTTAATCAATCGCTTGATACCCTGCGTGGTTCACTAGTGAATTTCTTCCTGCTGTGATCTTCTTGGCCTACGGAAACCCCAGAGGCCTTGCATGCCAGCGAGAGGGCCTGTTCTCATCCCGTCCTCCAGAGGCACTCGATAGACTTGGCTCTATGATTACCCCTTACCACTGCCTGCGACCTCTGGCCATGCAGCCTTGAAAGAAAAATTCTTCACTTGTACATGACACATTGGCCGTCCTCGTGTATGGTTGGGTACGCTCTTCGGACCTTAGGGACGTCGGGGTGCAGCGTGCGCAGGGTTCGTATGGTGTGTGAGCCACGGCACATTTATCCAGCTGTGGCTTCGAGGCGGACACCGATACGGGACCACGACATGTGTTTGTGTGCTCCCACATGGACCTCAAGTACTCCTAGAGCGGCATCGTGACTAGGTAGTACGGTCACAAGCAGCCCGCCACTCAATGACAAGGTCCACAGGCCTAGGTACTTAAAGCTTAGTTTGGCACATAGGTACGACTTTGGTCGGATTAGGGGCCTCTATCCAGCGTTACCTTAGATGCATCAATGCCATACCGTATCACACTATCGTAGAATATTCTAGTCACGTGGATCTTGGTGTTGCGAATGCTTTTCCAACCTTACTTTTGTCCGTATGCCATTAATTGTATCCTTTAGTGGGCTGTTGTGTATGATAATAGTATGATCATGTGATCTTTGGAAACTCTCTTATGGCAGACACTAGTACTCGACATTCTTTTCTGCGGTCTTCATGTTTGGTCGGAGCATGAGTAGCAGGTAGTCCTTTACAGATAAATGGTCTTCTCAGAGGATGTAGTCGAAGGTCGAGCTGCCCTAGTACCAATTCTATCTATAGACCTTGACTGTCAGTAATCCTATGTCCTTGAGACTTCAACCAATGAGACACTGACTTCTGAACTGACTGTCCTATGTAGAGTCTCCGAATACAGTTGGCAATATCATAGTGTACTCGCCTTAGTTCGGTGACTGGTGATCCTCTCTTTGCGCATTATGTTCGTATTCTTTGCGCGGACGACATTGGCTCGGAGATAGGTAGTTATTCGGCTTTGACATGCTAGAGTGCCAAGTCTCCATCCGCACGCGAATCTGTAGATTGTCAATCAGCGATCTCTTTGGGAGTTGTGGTCCTCCGTACCAGCCGCCTCGTCATAATGATGAATATTGGCAAACGTACTCTGTCAGAACATGTTCGTGGGTTATTATTGACTTAAATCTCAAGTGAAACAATGTAACGTAGTTTTAGAGAGCCGTTGTTGGCAGAGGCATGGCATTTAAGTAGACATGTAAGCGGCTTGAGCACTACGACAATGTAGATGCGCCTTCTGAGACATCGAGCCGACAACGGCCTTCCCAGAAGGAGTAAACGGTCTAGGACAGCCAATTGAGGATAGGAGTGGTCGAAGCTTATGTATTATGTGCTCGTGAAAGCCGCTAGGCCTCTTTTACTGCGAATTACAACCTGGAGTCTTACTCAGCCCAAGACATTCTCCGCGCCAACGGGCCGTGACTCTCGGCAATATAGAGCCGAGACTTGGAGGGTAGCTTTCTCCTGCACTGCCGTGAGTCTTGATCCTTGTCACGTAGTTCGAGGGGGAAGGACGAGGCGGGCCCCGTGGAGTTCGTCTTGCCTGCCTGGCACCATGCAGTGACAAGGCAGCGTGGCGTTGTATCATAGATCTGAGCCCCGGGACTAGACGACTTGTTTAATCAGGCATGCGGCAGGGGAAATTCTGCAGAAATACAAAGATCCAGGAGGATGTGGAGGGTCCCAGACGAGTGACCAGCTCGACCCACCATTACTCGATGATCCGGCAGACGGGACCTCTCGGAGGCAGTACGGCCCCGGAGGGCAGCTTTGGAACTGAATCACCAATCCCTCTGATGTACTCGCTTGATTGTATGCAAATGAGAAGCCTCGAGCGCATGAGGCATTTCGTGTGCCGTACGTTTGTGCCTCTCGCGATTCTGGCCTTAGTCATTCAGTGCTGGTCTAGCTGTTCTACGGAGTTGACATACGAGACTCGTACCAAATCTGCGAAAGCATTTTACTTTTGGTCCAATTCTGCTGCTTAGTGTACAACGCTCAAGCCAAGTCCAGCAAACCCTGCCCTGATTGCCAAAACCATCGCATAGACCTTTCGAAGGTACCTCAGCCTGCCTGGCTGCGCTCTACACTCCGGTACGGCCACGTGCCCAGACTTCTACACTGTTATTGACATTGTATTTTTTTTAAACGCTGGGTCTTTGAGCGTTTACCACTGTGTGAAGGGACCGTACGCCTTCAAGACGTATACGGATTAAGAGCGCAACACCCTACACTCCGGTACCTCCTCCTCTCACAGACAATATCTCGTGGATCTCGAATCGATGGCAAATAAATGAGGCCTATCATCTAGTGTGAAGCCAAGACTCTGCTGGAACATCGGGTTTGAACTGTTTGAGGTAGGACGGGACGTTTTGGTTGGTGTTTCTCATGCCTTTCAATGTTGGCCGGCGCCTCTCGCCCACGACCGCGCAGGACCGCGCAGCTTGATTTCTTTGATCCTCCTCTCTTTTTACCCGTTTCAGTAGTAAAATTCATGCTCCTGAGGTTGTAGCGACAGTTTTTCAGACGGTAAAAACATGGGATTGGAGTGCTAGTTGGGCAAGGAATGGTGGTGGCAAGCAGCGACAAGAGGCTGACGGAAAACTTTTCAGAAGTGGTCCAAAGGCAGCCCACCTGGCTGTTTTTGGGGAGGCCGCATGTGCAGTGAATCCATACAAGCTATGTGTGATGAGTTGAAACAATCGCCCTCGCTGCTGAACAGAGAACTCCAGACCTCCTGGCAAATCGACCTCCACTGCGCCGATGATCACAATGAAACCCTCGTAAGGCTGCATCTTTCTGCCTAATTACCATTCGTCCATTATAGGGGGTTTCGTACGAAAGCCTCTCGAATTGGAAAAGAATGCGAAGGAGTCATACCACAGAACAAGCCAGTTGTATTTTTACAGACGAGATCGGCTATCTGCTCTTCACGAGTCTTTGAACCTAATGATTGCTGGATGGTTTGATGGTCGGCTCTGTCTTTAGTCTTGGGCCGTCTACTGTCACTCCAGGTTTGGTTCGATATCCACAGATTTCCTGCAGCGTGTCGGACTTTCTGTCTTCCACTTGGTCACATACCTAGGTAGCTGCCGTATATTTTACTACGAAATAATCACGTTACCTGTGTCTTTAACCGCTCTCAATTGAATGGAAAAAGACAGTTCATCGCAGTCATTGAGTGTGCTCACTATGTTGCTCAAAGGTTCCTGCGGCCTGTCTACCTATGTATCTAGAACGCCAGTCTCTGAGCTCACAACTTGTATTCACCGGCGAGCCCGAGATTGAGAACAACGCACCATGAAGGCATGAACGACCTTGATCTTCAATCTAGATGCTCCACTACAGTGGTTGGCTAAATTCCTCAAAATGTGACTTTAACACAAAAGGTGGTCCTGCAGATTTGTGCTCATGGTGGCCTCCCAGGGGGTATTGTCCAGAAAGCAGGCGGCGACTAGGTAGTAGCTTTTGATTCCAGCCTATTGGGGGTGTTCCGTAGTAGTTTAGGTGGTTAGTGCTTCTCAAAGTGGCAGAGTAGCAGTTACCGGATCGAATTTCGTCTCGATCTCAGCTCGCCGTTTCGCGGAAGCTACTCAGCCTGTCAAACAATTGGCTGTCTGACATTAGCATCGTATCATATTGGTATGTGATGTCGCTCTGATTTAACCAATCAGAGACTCCCTGCTCCTATTGTCATCGAGACACAATAGCTTGAGGTTTGCAGAATCGTCCGATTTTTTATAGGAAGGTGGTGAGAATTTGGACGCACTGCTGCAGTGGCAGAATCCTGTCCCAAATAATATTTAAACCCAAGCTCAATTCCCTCAATCTTTCCTTTCCCAACTTCCTCTTGTTGGTTCATCAGTTCAGAGGAACTGATCAACAGTTCACAGGAACTTGCCCGGCAATCTCTGGAGGTGCTGTCCTCGGTAAGTTTCGCCGGCCCTACTGCTACTCATCCCGTTCGCTGACCTGGTTTGCAGCGTGGTTGTGCGTCTCGTCTCGACCCAGGCTGCTGGTCCAGAGGGACCACCCACGACAAACGCCACTCCAGATGTGGAGTCAACTTCTCCTTCCGACGCCCCGCTCGACATCACCCCAGCCGACGTTGCTTCAGATGCGACCATCACAGCTCCTACCGACGCCACTGTCGTCACCACCCCTGTCGACGACAGCTTTCCGGATGATTCGGAGCCTCCCACCCCTGGCGACCCGGTCACACAGGTCCACATGGGCAGTGGTACTACTTCATACCTCCTCCCAATGCCCCGCCACGACACTGTCGATCCCAAACTTGTCCGACATGGAGACAACTTTGAGTTGGAGGAGCGGCCAGGTACCTACATCAGCAACTACCTGACATCCTACTTCCCTAAGGCTCATCGGGTCACCCGACAGGATGTTGTGGATGGAAACAACAGAGACGGTATTACATTAGCCAAGTACGATGCTGGTACCTGGTTTTTGGAGTCTAACTGTGGTCACCACTTCAGGTTCAACACTGCCAGTCGCTTCGTCAGTCTCAACCACGGTCAAGGTATTCGCTGTCCCAGCTGCAATGAGCGCTAGCAGCGCCCATCTTCTCGGCAACAGCGAACTCCTCCCCGGTGGCCCCTTGAGTTTCGTCAAACCCTGGGTATCGAAAGAGGTCCGGCTCCAGTTCGCCAGGAGCAACATGCCAAAGGCTGGGACACACCACACTTGTACCAGCTCCTACAGCAGATGGCTTTTCGAGGTACAGAGGCACCGTCCACAAGTACTCACCCATCCGCGACGGCCAGATGATATGATGTTTCTCTCTCAGGCTGCCCCCCGCCGCACAGCACACAACCTCCGTCCTGGGTGCTGCCTACCCGCCGAGCTCAGAACCGCTTCCTCATCATCAGCGATCATCATGGACAGCATCAATGCATTCAATGGGCCAGAGAACTCCGCCTTCATAGACTACATGACTGGGAAGGCAGAATTGGCACGACACAAGGACTTCTCGCAGCAGGATTGAGCCGACGATCAGAAGATTGCCGTAGACTGGATCCAGTACCACGGAAAGGGCCAAGATGATGATGATAACCGTGCCGCGAGTTCTATCTCTGGGTTCCACTTGGCAGCCACCCAAGGCACCTACGGCTTTGCCGTAACATACACCATCATGTCGGCCAAACAAGGCGTCTTCGGCGCCTTGCAGCCTGCAGATTTGGAACTGCGTGGAGCACATTATGGGTTGGAAGGGGGATACGCTTCACCTTCTCTAAATATCAATAGAATTAGAATCAAAGATGACCTGATTAATATGGACTAATTGACGTTTAAATATGCTGCTTGGAGACTAATTAAGCCCACTGGAGGTGTTGATAAGTTATTAGAAACTTAGAGAATATATATAGGAGGGGATTTTAGTAGATATATTATAATAAAGGCTTGTGGTAATAAAATTTAGGATCTCACCTATTAACTTAGTAATAATTCTTACTAGCCTTGTTTATATGGCTATTATGAGACTTTAGCCTTAAGATATTAGGTAGTAAGCCTAACCTAGTTAATTTATTATATAGAAACTATAGTTATATTTTAATAGTAAAATAGGCTTAATAATAATTGAGTGTTAATTAAGCCTAAGATTAAGAATTAAGAGCTTTTAAAGTTAGGGAAGTTTTTTATGGTAGATTTACCTGCTATGAAGATAGGGAGTTAGGATTCCTAATTTGATTCCAAAGGTTTTCTTTGAGCATAGAAGGTTTTCAGACTACTAGTTTGGGAATTTGAAGGGACTAAAAGAAAATTAATACCTAGGTACACAAACTTTAAAGTAGACATATAGATAGACGGAAATTTTATGAGGACATGTGATCATCTTGCTGCCTGCGAGTATGACAACTGTTGATCGTGATGAGGGCACCTGCTTCCCCGAATATATGAAACACGCAGGCTCCCGCTTGGCAGTTTGGTAGGACTTGGGAGCCAGAGTACTTCTCAGGCAGCCTTGGGGTCAAAGACTTCCGCCCCAACCGACTCAATGCCATCCTTTTGCCAGTCCACTTGGGCTTACTCATGAACAGCTGATGCCGATGGCGCGTAGCGCGCTTATAGTGTGAAGCGATGGCAACCCATCATTCGAGCGCCGAGACCACCGGCTCAGAGCGCCCGATTGTGGCGATCCATCAGCAGCCCCCATACAATCAGGTGAATTTTTCCTTTGTCTCACGGCAATGCCGTCGATAGGAGTCCGCCTGACCAGAAGAAAAATAGGACTCCGAGCCAAGCCAGTGTACGGGGTGACTCAAGGGCGATAGTGTCGATGCTGGGTACGAGTATAAAAGCCTCTCATGGCGACGAGAATTTTTGAGAAGCGGAGCTTCTGTGCTGCCCAGGTGCCCTCCCAAATTTCTCCAAAGAAGAATGAGGTCATGACAGAAGCCGATGCTACATGACCAATTGTCCTGTATCAGCCTGCCAACGGCAGCTTCGATCAGGTCACACAAGAATCTTCACAGAAGAAGTCCATTGCAGAATAATGATTTACAGTTCCTCTAACCGGAAAGAATATTCGTGATTATCGAGAGAGTCTGCAGATGAGTGTCCTTCCATCGTTCCTGTTCGCATTGCTGACCATTTGAGACAATAGTCAGACACTCCCTCGGTCTGAGGAGGAGGGGGCAGCTCGGTCTATACGGGCGGGCATGCTGAACTTCAAGCCATCGCCCCCAATTTCGGTCTTGCGTAGGATATCAGCCACTGCAGAGGGGGGGAGAAACACCACCAATGAATCAGTTCTCCCCCCACTTTACCATGCACGGGAACGGCTTGGACATGTCCGCTTTGATCTTCTGGGGCACCGAAATGCTCATCAAGCTGCGCCTGCTACGCCCAAAGAGGCATACGTTTATCTGGACATGAGGGGTTTCGCTCTCATCAAGCGGGTGGCTTGCCTGGGCGCTGAGTGTTGCCCGGCAGTATCACACGATGGTGTGATGCCGTGAGATCAGTGGAGACGCTGTGCCTCTAGTTTTGGGGGCGCATCCTGCCGAAAATTTCTTCAGATTTGCTGATATGTATGGCAATTAGACCCCAAATCAAATCCCGAGACGCGGCTGTCATATTTATTCGGAGTTTTGGGGGCCAGTTGTGTAAGCAAAATGTCGACTGTTGGCATGTTATAACGGCGTCTTGCCCGTCTTCCAATTTATTCGAATTCTGGATGGAATTTGGTCTCTCCCTACGGCTCTATGAAAGTACCACACCTTCCGATTCTTGTTTTTCGGGAGCTCGCCTCAGATGCTGCCTGTTGCTTGCTGGCAGCCGCCGAGACCACGTCGGGCGAGCCGGACCGGGCACTGCCCAACACGATGTCCCCGCCTTGAGGCTCAGTCACTTTAGTTGACTGCCTCACCGAAATCAAGAAGCAAACGATGCAATGACTGGAACCACGACACAGGCCTCGGATGCTGCTGCTCGGAAGTTCATCGTCCAAGCACATTGGCATTGCCCTCTTTGGTCAGTCGGCTGACCATGCCGGCTCGACGAGACCGCTTGCCCTTCCGATGACCTATACTCCCTTCGATCTATACCATGCTATACTAAGCCTCAGTCACTGCATAGGGTCGCCGGCACCGTCTCTCGCGTGCTTCCGACCTCCCGAACCGGCGCTCGCCGGCGCCCCATGGCGACCCACGTCCCTTCCACGATAGAATCGCAGCCGATTATTTACAGACCCTTTTTTACACATTATTCTTCTACCCTGCATGGTGCTCGACGTCTTTGTGTTTCCTCATCATGCTCACGCTTCATGGTCCCGTGGAGGACTGACTGGGGCTGCTCGTCGCTCAACAAGCTGGCCCTGCATCTATGGATGCAGGGTCACCTCCCTTTGGGTTGCCTCGGGCAAAAAGTGCTACCAAACCCATGGAAAATGCATCCTTTGCATTGATGAGGCGATATATAATTACGACGCCGGTTGCAACTTGGACCTGTGAGCCTTGCGAGTTCGCAGGGTGATGGAATCCGACAACCGGGTCATCAGACCGATCTTGGGAGCAAGGGTATTGGAAAGTGCAAGAGCCCTGTGCCAAATTTATCTATAAACGATGGATTGGTCTCCTTGGAGATACTTTCAGGCAGAACTGAGAACGTTGTACAAACTCGAGGACCTGGGGAAAACCGGTCACAGCCTCGCGACTCCCTCAATTCCAGTGTCGTATCCAAGTAATCGGCCAGTCTTCCAGCAAACATGACTCTCCATTATCCAGTGCCCGAAGGCCCTAGTGAACCTCTGGTCCAGCAGTCTAAATATGCGTCAGAGTATGACGGGAGTGGCCAGAACATCTCAAACTGCCAGTATGTTCGATGGCCCATGTCTCGAGCCTGGATAATGGTTGACACAAGTATAGGATTGAGGATCACACCTCCGAAACATGGGGGCATAAATGCATGAGGTACGTTCTGATGGAGTGGTATATTTGTGGAACTTAGCAACGCCTCCATTGGGGGCACTCGAGACTTCCCTATGTCAAGTTGCAATTAACATTTTGACGCCTTTTGCGACGTGATCACTCACTCACCTTGAGGATGTCAGGTACTTCAAGCCCAACTCAACAAGACAATATACCCGTTCTGGCTACCAAGTAGCGGCTCAGGAGCCTGCTGCCAGTGTTGGACCAGTGCGTAATACCATGCTGAAGACGATTACGAAAAGTGTGGAAAATATCCGAGGCCATTTGAGTCCTCGATCTCGGCCTTCCTCTCCTAGCTTTTCTCCAACAGAAACATCGTTTTTGTCCAACAACAGCCTTTTTCAGGCGGATGAGATCACTTCACCCATTTCATTTGCGGCTGCAAATACTGCATTCAATTCCCAAGAACCCAACGCATCTTTCAAGCCGCACATGCCTATCTTCGTGGACAAGATAAACACACAATTCTCCTCAGCCCCACGATACGACATGTATGGTGACCAATCTGCCTTCCCCTCTACAACTACAACTTCATCATATGGAACTGATTTATGGACCCCTGTCTCGGCACATGCAACTTCTTTGGTTTCTCCTCTATCTCATACTATGGTGTCACCGTCCTCGGAGACCTCAGGGTTCAGGATGTCGCACTCAAATGCCGTCGATCTGTTCCCTACCGGCACGACGCCTTGCGACGCTCATCCTCATCCTTATAGTCCCCTTTCCTACCTTTCGAATACATACGACCTACAAGAGCATGGCAGCCCACAAGAAGAGTTCTCATTCTTGCAAGGCATCAGCATGCAACAGGGTGGGATGAACAGGGAGGCGACGATGTCTGCCTTTATATTCGACAGTGATATCGATGTCGACTACAATGATGTACTGAAGGACGCCCCTAATGATATCGACAACTCGTGGGCGATCCCACAACCCCTCTTCTCCACCCCGACCATGTTCTGCGACGGCCTCGAGGTCGTCCCTGCTGATGGCCTTGAAGTGGTCCCTGATGACGGCCTAGAAGTTGTCACTGCTTATGGCGCCACCGACAACAATCATGCCGACCCCGGCCGGATCTCCCCGAACTCCTTCTCCGATATCTCAATGGCAGAATCCGGCGTGGTAGTCGACGGCAGCATCTCCCCGATCTCCTCACCCTCTCCAACCCCCACCGCCGCGGACGAGCTCTCGAGCTCCCAGCCTCCCCCGAAGTGCCGAGTATGCGGTTGGAGCCCGGACGCAAACGCAGGCCACAGGTCGTTCGCCAAGCTTCGGGCGGCCGTGGAGAAGCACTTCAAACGAAACCACCAGGGCCAAGATCATCCGTGTCCGGCGTGCCCCCAGTATTTCCGCAACAGGCCGGACAACGTCAAGCCCCACATCAGGAGGAAGCACCCGGAGTTGTTCAAGAGGCTCTACCAACACAAGAAGAAGCCGTCGGCGGTGTCGATGGTATCTACTCAGAACGGGTCCTCGTCATCGTCCACGTGCGAGAGCAGGGATGGCAGTGTTGTTGAGTCACAAGCTGGCATGCCGGCGACTACCAGAAGGAGTGGGAGGTATTCGCGATCGCAAAGGGTTTGAGGCATTGGCCTGCCCCTCAGACCCCGAGAATTGATCGCTGAGTACACACCCCTCCGCAGCACTCCTCGATTCATGGATTTGGGCGGAACAAGTACCCGCAGCCGTCTCGTACACCTCCTGACGGCCAGCGAACCAAGACTCTAGCCCCCACTGTCCACCACCACCTTTCTTCAGAGTCCACTGTCAAGCGTAGAACGCTCTGGCACTTTTGGGGACAGACTTGGGAACAGGGACAGCTATGGCTTGGCGTCGTCTTCCCGGAGCAGTACGGCGCAATCGCCACAGCTGAATCTCCCGCACAGATTAGGCAGAAGGCCGGAACGGTTGATACGTTTGGCCCGTCAAGGTCTACGCCATGAGACACTGGCAGGGTTGGAAACCGCAAAGAGTCCTTGGAGCAATTTTTCTTCTTATGTGCCGCCCAGTTCGAGGCTACCCTAGATGATAGGGAAGTCGTCTGTGGCTCTTGATGGTTCAGCGATTTCTGGCTATTTATTTCCTTGGTTGACTGTTCTGTTTGTGATGCCGGATCATTTCAACTTATAAATGTCTTCCTAGTCTTTCATAGCTTCTAACACACGATTGTCAAATACCTGCAATGACGCTGTCTTGCTTACCAACATAGATGTTTGAAGTACTACTCCTATTTTGCCTCCATGATACTCATTGTTGAGCACGGCTGCAGTGATTTGTCGCTGACGAGGGATGGTTCGTCGCGGTTCCCGATATGGAAGGTCTCCACATTCGTTTCAAATGTTTCTGTGGGAACACAGGAAGACTTGTGTGTACATCATAAGTGAAGAAGAAGCTCGTGAAAAATGGGCAACTATTCGAAACTGTACGCAAGGTGCTAGGCTATCGGTTGTAGATACTTTGATAGCTCGGATTAGGGTAGTTTAGACTGAGGTCTCCTCGTATGAGCCTTCGCGTGAACAATTCGTGACTGTTTGAGCGTATTGATTAGCAAAAGACTTTCTTCCATCCTGATCGTCCACAAGAAGAACACGGGAAAGAAGAATTTTGTACCAAAATACTGCTGTTTCTGTATAGTTCTGTTGGCTTGTATTAACAAGTTGAGTGACAAAAGAGTTGAATAATCAAAGAAACCACAGCGGCATGCACGTGTGTTTACGATGGCTACCACTCTACTCCGCTCAAGACTACGCAGGACTGAGTAAAAAATTCAAAGATGCGAGAAATTATGGAATGAGACACAGAACCGTTGTCCCGAGCGAGATTTGGTCCTACATCTGGTTCAACGACTTTGCCACCATCAGACGTCAAGCTGGGACGGGTCTTTGGCTGCGGGAGAGTGGGATCGCTTATCTCGCCCGTTCCTAAATCAGACAAAGCTGCGATGTGTTTGAAGTCCCCTGAACATTTGTGTTCAGAAGCGCCACTCCTGATGCGCCTGGAAGCGCCTGACCATGCCGGCACCTAGTCTCAACAGGCGAACACCAATCAATCTGGCACAATGCATGATATCCTCCTTGGCACAGAAAAGTACGGGCATGACTCCAGCGGCAGCCTCAGGAGAAGAAGAGAAAACTCTGCCTTGAGGCCGCAACCTGCGCCTCAAACATGTTCGGTGAGGTGCTGTTTTGTTTTGGAGGCATCGAAACGCCGAAGGGCCCGAGGTTGAGGGATAGAACCCCCATCCCGGGTCCCACGAATCAGAGGCCCCACCCTGAATCACGGTGGACTAGTCCAGACGACTCAGCCATTCAGCATGGGGAAGAATTACCGGATTAAGTGAACCTTGCACTGGGCACCTGGACCTTGAGTTTTCAGGTTGAGACGATGACAAAGAAGCCGTGGGAAAGGGGGGGGCCGGAAACGACGTCGTCGAGAGATCGCGTACGGCAGAGACGGGACGAGGAGGAAACAACGCACGGGGCGGCGTTGAGCCCACCCGGGTTACATTGCCCCCGCTCGTACGGAGTTATGCCATCCATATTGTTTTGCTGAGACGAGAGAAGAGTCGGGATGAAGTGGCCGAAGGCCATGTTGATTTGGCACGGAATGCCCTGTGGATAAGCGATCAGCAGCGGCCAAGCCTCTCGACATGTCTTGGTAGAAGCTTGATCGGTCTTGGGTCGCCTCTGACGGTTCTCGGCGCACGCGGTACTTGGGACGTCAGCCAGCGAGCACAGGCATGTCCAGCCGGAAGGGCATGGAAGCAGCAGTCTCCTTGTTTCCAATCCCGATTACGATTGCACTGACGAGATTCAATCGTTTCTCTTGGCGGCAAACAGTTGATCCACGGATCAGGGAATTGTGGGGGAGCGCACATGCATCCGCGAGAAATCATATGCAAACTTTCCACTAGTATGTGACCAAGATGTCTTGACGACGATGGGATTAGTTCCGGATATCGAAGGCAGCGATGCTTTCCGGGCTGCAGCTTGCCTTGCCGTGCGCTTAATTTGTCATTAGGCACACTTGCAAGTGTGGCGTCACAACTGTGTGCCTGGTGTTGCTTCGCGCTTGTCGACATAGGATCTGTCATGTGGTGTTGAAGGGATGAATCATTTCTGTGTGGCCAGGAACCAACAAAGTCAGTCGCGAATACGCAGACGGGGGCTACAGGTGCGTGCATGACGAGGAGGCGGCAACAGGTGTCTAGCTAAGGGGAACATTGTTCAGGCATAGGCGCCATGTTGCAGGAGACGTGACCGGCGGTGTTTGACATGATCTGCCCGACCCCTGGCCAGATCAGGGTCGACTTGCTGTTTGGGTTTGGGGTTAGGCGACGAGCCGAGTGGGCGGCAGGACGGGCAGCCGCAGCCTTTTCCTTGCCTGCTGGTGCTCCCAGCCCCCAAGGCCCCGTGAGTGGGAAGGCACTAGGGCCTGTTGCAGGCAAGGCTGGGCTGGCTGGACAGGCATGGTAGGTACAGTAGAGAAGGAGGAAAAGAACCGACTGCGCCCCACTGGCCCCGGCTCTTTCCTTCCCCTGCTGTGTGCACTACCCTGCCAACCCCCGTCCCTGTGGAGCAAATCCCAGTGCGGCTCAAATGCTTAAACAGACCTCGTTTCACCTGATCAGCAAATCGCAAGCGCTCTCTGACCCCCTTCCACTCCTTATCTGGGATGTGGTTTCCAAAACATGACTGACTGTTCCTCGACCCTGGGCCCAAATGTTCCTGACCATGACGAGGCTTGCACCCAACACCCGGCACCCTGTCACCGCACGCGATCGCAACCAAATCTGCTTGCATGACGAGCCTGTAACCCCTGTAGAAGAAGCCAGGGTGACCAGAGGGAGCACGCGCTAATCTACGACTCCCACCTCCTTCCCGAGGCTAGTGACAACAGGCCTTACCCCTTTGCTCACCCGGGAGATGCACACACCAAACCACCTGTTCCCCAGCCCACAGCCAATCGCAACACAAATTGTTCCCTTGCAGCGTGGATCTGCAGCCACTCCCGTCACCTGCAGGCATGGCGGGCATGGCCAGTCCCGGCCCTGTGCCCAGGCTAACAACCACACTGCCTCAACTCCATCGTCGGATCATTGCTTCACCTGATCTCTGAGAATCCAGAGCACCTCGAGTCCGAACTCTTTGCATGGCAACTTGGCGCCCAGAGGACCAAGCCTGTCAAGCATCGCCAAGCTGCAGGCCAAGCTCTCAGCCAAGCTGGGCCAAGCTGTACCAAGACGGTTGGCATCCGAAATCTCTATAAGATTCACAGCTCATGGCCCTCCTACCGCTCCATTTTTCCTTCTCATCATCATCAGCAGCTTCATCAGTCGTCTAATCAGTCTCTCTCATCACCAGCCCTTCTTTGCACCAGAGCCCGGAGCTCCAAGTTTTATTTACAGTCTTATATTCACTTCAAACCATCTCTTCGCCTCAACAGTTCCTTTCGGTCTAAACACCAAAACAGAAACCAGTCAAAATGCAGTACTCAAGCGCCATCCTCATTGCGGCCTACGCTGCCACCAATGTCTTCGCCCACGGTGTCGTCTCCGCAGTCAACGGTGCCAACGGTGTGACACTCCCCGGTCTCTCGGTCGCTGACGGCACTCCCCGTGACTGCGCCTCTCCCCGCTGCGGATCTGAGGCCGACACCTCCATCATCCGTGAGAAGGAGCTCGGCACCTCCAAGGCCACCGCCCTGGGCCGCACCAACGGAGGTGGCCCCGTCGATGCCTCCAAGATGGTGAGCCTCTTCATGGACGGCGCCGGTGGCAACTCCTCCGCCGTCAAGGCCGCCCGTGCCATCCACGAGGAGGCCCTCGCCCGCCGCGCCAACCTGCCCCGTGCTGCCAACGGTGGCACCAAGACCCCCAAGGGCACCCAGGAGACCGCCGTCAAGGCCGCCACTGGTATGGCCGCCGCCCAGGGTCTGCCCACCACCCAGGACGATGGTACCCTGCAGATGACCTTCCACCAGGTCAACCAGGACGGTGCTGGTCCCCTGACCGGTGCCATCGACGCCACCTCCGGCGGCACTGACCCCGCTGCCTTCAAGGATGCCCAGATGACCCAGGACGTTCCCGGCATCGGCATCGGTGGTCTGTCTGGCGCCTCCACCATGGACTTCCCCATCGCCATCCAGATGCCCGCTGGCATGACCTGCTCCGGCTCCGTCGGCGGTGCCAACAACGTCTGCATTGCCCGCATGCAGAACTCCGCCCTCGCCGGCCCCTTCGGTGGCTCCGTCGCCTTCACCCAGAGCGCCGCCGCCAAGAAGAGGGCCATTGAGTACAACCTCGCCAAGCGCAGGTTCGCCCGTGCCCTCAAGACCGAGGAGTAAATACAAGTCTTGGATTCTACTCCAGACCCCAAATGCGAGCCACACACGATACCCTGGTCAACTTGGATGAGGGGGTTGGTTGAGCACTCAGAGTGACGCAGCTGATCTGGATCGGTCGTCCTCTTTGGTTTCTATTTCGTTTTGCATTATTATATACCACATTCTTTAGGCGTCGGCAGGAGGAGGCTGAGAACGATAATTCGGGGAGGCTGTACATAGATAGAAAGCTGTAAATTGATGACATTCATTAAATATGTCCTGTGCCTTTTGTAAACATGATGTGACTGCCCTAGCCTTGCCGTAAAAGATTTTATTTGAAATTGGGTTATTAACTATGCGATCTGCTTCTAGTCAACCTCATTCTTTCGGTATGGATTTAAATCACAATGGCGGTCTTTGTATCCAGATATTGAACGGTGCCATCAACGATCCAACTCTCTTTTTTGGTAACATAGGTTTGTCGGCATGAAGATTTCCCATGGGGCCAGAGATATCTGCCTGACTTTTAGCTGAAGTAATAAAATGGGAAGGTATCTCAGCTGGTAAGAGCGTCCTGTGGCTGCCGCTGGCCGCGTGGAGTGTCCTGCGTTCGAATCGCAGCCTTCCTATCAACCTCTTTTCATTTTGGCAACACATTTTTCTGCCAGCACAAGGACTTCCCCAAGGGCCAGAGATATCTTCCTGAGTTTCAGCTGAAAAGATAGGAATGGGAAGGTAGCTCAGCTGGTAAGAGCGCTCCGCGGTCACCCTCTGGGTGATTCGCACTTTACCAAACGCTGAGTGGTCCTGCGTTCGAATCGCAGCCTTCCCATTAACCCCTTTTTTATTAGTCTTGGAGTATTTACTATGGTTTTCTAGTAGTGTGGGAAAACCACCAATCGAGCAGGATGGTTGTTCAGCTATATTATAACTGCAAGACGATCTTGAGTGCTTGGATAAGTGTGTTACAGGATTGGGCCAGTGTGTTGTACTAGTAAGTCTCCGTCACAACCTTAATCAAAACATTGAAGTCCGCCTAGCTGCCCACAATTCTGCGCATGGGTCCTGTCTTTTCTTGTTGGTAGGCTATCGAAATAAGGGAGTCCGTCAAAGAATTCTCACATGTATCACTTGAAATTGAGCTACTGTTGTGAAGAAATTCGAGGACTTCGAAATGTCTACGTAAGGTAGCAGACATTGCGGGGCTGTGTAATGAGTGTAAGTCGAAAATGGGGTCCTAGATCTGGGGGGAGGGTATGTCACGCACTTGGAACCCGAACCCTTCAATTCCCATGTAGCTGACCTCTCGGTGATACTTGCCCCTGAGCAGCTGAAGAGCTGAATGGTGTCCGAGTCAGGGTCCACCAGCTGTGAACCCCGCAATCCGGGAACGGCTCCGTACCTCGTATAGCACGTCTTGTATGTCGATTGAATCCGACCATGTCAATTGATCTGTACACGGAATTTGTGCTGCTGTTTCAGTGAACACATCCACATTATTTGAAGTGAAATTCTCCAAGTGGCTGCCTTGATTGCACGCTGTCTATCTGCAGATCAGCCGAGTGTCCTCGTGGGTGAAGCGAGCGCAGATCAGCCGTTATACGGACCGCGCCTACGTCACAGCGAAGCTCCCTGCTCATTACCGCAGCTCCTCCACACCAGCAGACACGCAAACGGGCTCAGCCACCAGGATAATAATAAAGAGAGCAGCACAAGCTCCATCCACCAACACCTCGCCCCAGATAAACAGCTGACGAAACCTCCTCCCTTCCTTCCACCACCCTTGCCTTCCCTTCCCTTACAAACCACCAATTCCAACAACACAGTCAGCCAGCCATGGAGACATTCGGATCTCTCAAGCGTCGGACCACCGACCTCATGAACCAAGCCCAGGGTTCAGTCGGCAACATCCCCAGACCAAACCTCCCCGGCATGCCGGCCATGCCAGCCATGCCAGCCATGCCCTCGATGCCCTCGATGCCCGCCAACTTCCCCAACCTCTCCGACCTCTCTTCCAGGCTGCCAAAGATGCCAGCATTCCCGTACGGCGCCGCACACCCGGGCACGCCCACGCAGAAGGCTACCTGGGAACGCATCGACGTCCCGCCGATGCCGCGGTCTTCCCACTCGATCAACGTCGTCGGTGGCAGCGCCTACATCTTCGGCGGCGAGATCCGGCCCCGCGAGCCCGTCGACAACGACATGCACATCATCACCCTGCCCTTCAGCAGCGCCGGCGCCGACTACTACGCCGTCAAGCCCAAGGCCGCCCCCAAGCAGGAGGTGCCTCAGGTCCCCACCGTCATCGCCCCCAGCGACGACGGCAAGGACGACGACAGCAAGGAGAAGGACCTGGCTGAGGTGCCTCTTGCCTCCCCGGCCGAGGGTTCCGACGACGTCGTGACCGGCTCGGAGAACATCGCCGATGGTCCAGACCCCAGCAGCTCCAAGGGCAAGGGCCCAGCCACAGATATCGACCGTTCATCCCTGGGCGACGTGCCCTGCCCCCGTGTGGGACACGCCACAGCCGTCATCGGCAACCGCATCTTCCTCTTTGGCGGTCGTGGCGGCCCCGACATGGCACCACTAGAGGAGCACGGCCGGGTGTGGGTGTTCGACACCAAGACGCACCTGTGGAGCTACCTCGACCCACTTCTCCCAGCAGCGGGACCCATCTCCCCAGCCTTCGCCGACAAGAGGCACTTCTACCCCTCGGCGCGGAGCTATCACTCGGCTGTGGGCGTCGAACAGCCGCGGGACTTTGCCACAAGGAGGGACAACGCGAAGGCCGCCACGTGGGTGGAGTGGGCGCAGGAGGGTGAGAAGGCCGTGGGCCAGGTGGCCAACAACAGCCGGGACGAGGACGACGATGGCTACGGCACGGTGATCGTGCATGGCGGTTGCTTCGCCGAGGGCCGGGCCAACGACACGTGGGCGTTCGACGTGCGCTCGCGGGTGTGGCAGGAGCTGCCCTCTGCGCCGGGCAAGCCGCGCGGCGGCACGAGCCTCGGCGTGGCTGGGAGCAGGCTGTGGCGGTTCGGCGGGTTCAACGGCGAGGGTGAGGAGGGCGGCCAGCTCGACTACCTCGAGCTGGGCGTCGACTCCTTCGAGAACGTCAGCAGCGAGAGCGACGTCGTCCTCAGCGCCAGGGGCCAGTGGAAGAGCATCTTCCCCGAGCTCGCCGACAGCCCCGCCGCCCCGCTCGTCGCAGCCGCCGAGGAGAATGCTGCGGCTGGCGAGGACAAGGACGAGGCCGCCAGCGTGCCCCTCAAGGCAGAGGTCAACCCGCACTGGCCGGGTCACCGCAGCGTCGCGGGCATGCAGACCGTCACGATCGGCGGTGTTGGCGGCCGGGAGTACCTGATTCTGCTCCTGGGCGAGCGGGATCCCAGCGACTCGGGCCACGAGGCCGCTGGCAAGTTCTGGGACGACATCTGGGCGTACGAACTTCCCCGGGCCACGGCGGCCTCGTCCGTCATGGGCCTTTTCAACAGGGGCAGGAGTGGTAGCAAGGGCCAGGAGAGGCCCGTCGAGGGCAAGTGGTTCCGCGTCGAGACGGAGGCGTATGACGACGAGGACGACGCCGCGGCACAAGGCCCTGGCCCAAGGGGCTGGTTCGCTACGGCCCACATGGGTCAGCTCGAGGAGAGGGGCATTGTCGTCTGGGGCGGTCTGGACGGTGCGAACAAGAGGCTGGGAGACGGCTGGATCCTGAGGCTGGGCGCGGAGAAGAGGGAACCTTGAAATGGTCGAGAGTCTTTTGACGAGCTCGGAATTATTTGATTTTGTTTCATACCTCTCGGAACAGGGGTCGGCGTTTCTTGCATTGACGGATCAAGGGTTTCTGGAATCACATGTCGAGAGAGAGAAAAGATAGCACTGCTTGCCCGGGCCAAAATTGTCTCACAAAGGTCTTGATATGACGCGCAATACAAATTCATATGTACAACCAGCATGGCTCTCTGCCCTCTTTGATGCCTTTTCCGCTGTCCCCGTCCGAAAATCGCCTGGGTCCAGTCTGTCTACCGTTCTACTCTTGAATCCGCCAGTCTCAACAATGAGACAATCACGTTTCGTGAAGTCAGACGTCAAAAGAGACCCACACCTAGCCCGCCCCCCCAAACCAATCCTGTCTTATCACAGATCCGACCTCGTGACCTCAGTACCGTAAGGCTCGCTCAGCAGCGTGGTCTGGCCGGCGCTGTTCTCGCACGTCTGGCGGCCGCTCATGGGACCGGGCTTGGGGATCTTGCTGACGTCTCCGGCGCTCTCCTTCAGGGCGGTCAGCAGGGACCGCGTGGTCTCGGGGGTCAGGTCCTCGTAGTAGTCGTCGTTGATCTGCACCATGGGCGCGTTAACGCACGCGCCCAGGCACTCGACCTCGATGAAGGTGAAGAGGCCGTCCTCGGTCGTCTGGCCGGCCTTGATGCCGAGCGACTCCTCGATCGTCTTGACGATCGAGTCGGAGCCGCAGCCGCCGAGCTGGCAGGGTGTCTGTGCGCGTCATTCCTTGTCAGCTTCTGTTGCTTCCTGTTCTTCCTCCTGCGGACTTCCTCGTGTGTGGCTTGGTTCCTTCTCCTTTCCCCTTTGGCCATTTTGCCTTTCATGCCACCCAGTCTGGTTGGATTTAGGGACAGAATGGCAGCGGGCTTACCGTAGTGCAAGCCTGGACGAAGAACTTGCCGACCGGCGTCCTGTTGTACATGGTGTAGAAGGAGGCGACCTCGTAGACTCGCATAGGGGGCATCTCGAGGATGCGGGCGACCTCGTTCATGACGCTGATGCTGGTGAAGCCGTGCTGGCGCTGGCCGAGGTCCAGCAGAGGCATGACGGCGGCCTTCTTGTATTGTGGTGGGTACCGCTTGAGGATCTCGGCGATGACGGCTTCATTCTTGGCGGTAAATTTGAAGGGGATGCTGGGGTTGTTGTCGGGTGTGTTTCGGTGCTGTAGCGATTGGACGCATAGTTAGTTCCTATCCTCTTTTTCTTGGTGGCGCTCCCCCGGAACTCTCGTACTGCGAGGAGCGGTGGCAACTGGACACGATGGAAGGAGTCGAGGGGCACGTACGACCATGAGCGTGTCGCTCGGTCTTGAGGTTGTGACGGAGAATGCGCGGGTCTGTGGCCTTGCCGAGCTCCGTGCGGAGCGGACGGCTGTCCTGAATACTAGGGGTGCGATCTTGCTGGCCATGGTGGACTGTGTGGAGGTCAATGGCTGGAGGTTGGTGATGCTGTCGCCGCCCCGAAAGTGATGCCGTCAAACATTTGGAGCTTCCCGACGGCTCAGACAGGGCTTACCTAATCGAGTTTGCTCAGCTTGGTTTGCAGTCGCTCTGATTGGTTAGAATATGACCCACCCTTGTCCCGAGGCTCCCAGGTACGCCGATGCCAGCTTAATAAGAGGCAACAACCCAATCACCAGCAACACATCACAAAGCATTGAGTGCATATACTGTACGGAAGTTGAACATGCGGCTCCATCATTACCCACCAGATCATCGTTGGCGGGATGAACTCTCCTTGCCTGTTCCATTGAAAAATGGCCGTTCCTCCGTAAATTTTTCTGTGATCGCGGAAGCCTGGGTGCACTGCCAAGATTGGCATCAATAGCAATGGAAATGCATTTATACAACGGAAGCCCTGGAGGTAAGGTCGGTCAGGCAGAACAGGCACGGCATCATCCGACACTGTGTCGGATTGCTTCTTGTCGTTTCTGCACTTTCTGACTCCTAAAATTAATCTAGGAAGGTATGTATCTTTCATCGATATATGGCACTTATTATAGTTCCGGCTTAGTAGAGGAACTCGGAGAAAACAATTAGTCTCTAGTCTATAATAGACTAATTTATGCAGCCCGAACCAACAACGTCTGTTCAATCAAAACAACCACCTGCGCCGCACCCTTTTGCAGTCGCAATCAGAACTTTTCCTTCTTTCCATGCGAAACAAATGGCCAGCGACGAGAGCCAAGCTTACGAGCACCCGCTAGCAAGGGAGAACCTCCCAGCGCTCAAGGCCCTCCAGGCCGAGGGCCAGACCGTGGGCGCTCGGGGCCACCACATGCAGATAACAGGCTTCTTCAACTGGGGCTTTGTCATCTACCGCTGCGACTACTCAGATGACGCCCTCTTCGAGAGGTTTATGGCCTACCTGCGGGTCCAGGCTGAGGACTACCACCGCTTTAGCCATCAGGAGCGCACCACGGGCCTCTACCTCCGATGGACTATCGTGCAGGACCGCGAGGCCCTCGATGGGGCCACAAAGGACAAGGTGCGGCAGCATTTCTTGAAGTGGCGCGATGGCCTGTCGATTAGTCGTGACGGGCCTGGCGCGGATCACCGCGTGACGCCATACTTACCGCGCTTCGAGTACTGCGTGCACGTCGGCAGAGACAGCCTCGACAGTCTCGTCGCACACGAGGAGGTGCTGCGGGCCGGGAAGAGCAAGCACACGGCGGCCCCGGTGTTCTTTGCTGTCGTGCGGGCCCCGCAGAAGCCGGCTGGCTTGCCTGAGGGCTACGATGATCCTGACGAGCGGGGCGATGAGGATGACTACGTCAATGGGCCTGAGACTGTTCCGCCTGCGATCGAGGGCTGCGCGGATGATCGGGACGCGGGGTGGGCGTATGTAGCGGCAAACGACTGGATTGAGCTTTATGAGGAGCTGCATGGTGACCAGGCGTGGTATGTCCTCTACAGGCGGCCTCCACGAATCATCGAGGTCTGAACATACATGCGCGTTGGAAAGTGGGACAGAGAAAGAAAGAAAGAAATCCGAGTCTATTGTAAAACTAATTGCGGTGTCACTACCTATTTGACTAATTACATGTGACCAAGCCAAATGACACAGTTCGTACCAGCCTCGGGGTTCCTCGTGTAGAAGTTGTCAAGAGAAAATGCCGTATTGGTGCCTTAAGCTCAGCCTCCTTCGCCCGCAGCCAACCGTCACCCTCAGCCAACAAGTGTAATTTCTGGCGGCTTGCTACAACTGGGTGTAACGATAAGATAACGCAAGGCAGACACACCCTCACCTCTATTAAAGGCGACTCTTACGAACAACTTCTCTCCCAATTACGTATGTTGTACCATCCACTCTGACCAAAACATGGGCCCCTACTTCGAAGTGCCGACAGCCCCAAATGTGGAAAAGGCCTTGGAGGCTTATACACCAGACACCGACCTTAGCCCCCAGATTATACAAAAGGCCATTGTGGACACTTGGACTGGCACATTTTTGAACTATTTTCACGTCGAATATGCGCATATGCACTTGCTGCAAAGTGTAATAGACTTCGTTTGCAAGTATCGGCCTGGGGAAAATCCTAGACTCGGTGATCCTTGGAAGTTTGGCTCGTACAACTATAACATCGAAATTATCTTTGATGATGGAAGCGTCCTCTTCAGATTCCCCATTCCGGGGGTTGCTGTCTACCCTGACGACAAAGTCAAGGCTGAAGTTGCAACCATCCACTATGTCGCCGAGCACACAACTATTCCAGTGCCACGCATTTACCACTGGGGAACAGCGGCGGACAACCCGACCCTTCTCCATGTGCCCTTCATCATAATGGAGCACATCCCTCATGCTACCACCATCGGCAGGGCACTTGATGATCCCGACTTCAAAATACCCTCCGTACCCGAATCAGAGAAACAAGCATATCTCTACCAGCAAATGGCCGAAATCTCATTGCAGCTCTATAGCCTCACCTCGGACAGGATCGGCTCGCTTGATATCCTCGAGAACGGCGAGTATGCAGTCAACTCGGGGCCTCTCCCACACAGCCTCGTCAACCACGTCGTCAACTGCAGTGTTCCTGTCAGCGTGCTGCCCCCTCGCGACAGAACCTACTCTTCATCAACGGATTACCTCGCGGACGCGATGGATATGCAAGTTGCCGAGATTCTGTTCATGAACGAAAAGTTTTTCGATTCGGCTACAGACTGTAGGAACAAGTTCGTTGCTCGCCACCTCATACGGAATCTCTTGCGTGGAAGGCAGAAAGAAGAGCAGCTAGGTCAGGCCTGTGAGACTTTCAGATTGTGGGGGGACGATTTTCGCCCAGATAATGTCCTGCTGGACGAAAATGGAGTGGTGGTGGGAGTCGTTGACTGGGAATACACGTACTTCGCTCCTGAGACGTACCATCTGAACTCTCCTTGGTGGCTGCTGCGGGATATCATGCGCGCGCACAGCGATCAGGAAGAGACTTCAGATACTGGTTCAGAAGCTGGCTCAGATGCTGGCGCTGATGCGGAACGAGGGTTTCCAAATCCGAAGCACCTATCACGCGACACTGGAGATCAGCAAGACGAGGAAGGTGGTGTGGATATCCCCGTTGAGTGGGATAGGGCGGTGAGAATTTACATCCGCGCTCTTGATAATATAGAGGAAAAGCTGCAAACTGATCAGAAGATTCGGCCTGTGGGAAATCATCTTGTTTCAAACTCCACCAAGGACCAGGATGTTGCGACGCACATAACACCCAAGCTTCCCCTTTCCGGGCTTATGGAACACCGCTGGGACGAGGAATCGGCGAAATTCGCCCCGACTAGTGGTATACCTCAATCTGTACTTTTTGACAGATACTTCTGGGACGTCTTTGACGAGCAGAAATGGGGTAAGAATGCTACGGGAGGATATGAGGCAAGGCTAGAATTGCTTAATACTCCATCTCGGACGCTGATGGAGTGGTTTGTCCATGGGCGAGTGTATAAAAATCAAGCGCAGGACCCAAAAGCCCTACTGGACCAAGTTCTGGGGCAAATGGATGGCAAAACTTTGGGACTGTTCGTACAAGACGACCCAGGACGAGGTTAGATGATACAATTCACACCGCCTCTCGTTCTTATCTTACTACATATGAACACACCCAAACATAATTGAGCAACAAGGACATCGATGTTTCTATGCTTGATGAGCAACTAGAATCCCTTTACAATGCTAGATCAAACGTAAATCTGCGTATTCGGAGTATATTGTTGTTGTTCTTTTTTTTTATAAAAAGAAAAACAAACCTTCGAGCGTTTATCATTGTATGGACGCATTTCACACGCCTTCAGGTTAATAAGAACGACCCCACACCTACAATAATTAGCTTATGTTAGAAGTCTTCGTTTTTCGGCGTTTTCTACTGCCGTGTATGATAATGCAGTGACACAGGACGCTGCCTTGTTTTATTTGATTTCACTTCTGCTCATTAGTAGGTGGTGGACAATGCCACTACTCTGCCTTAGGGTTATTCCTGAGCGGCTGTCAGAGACTGTGTCCGAGGAGGCACTGCGATTACCTGTTGTGTACCCTTGGGGTAATCTCACGTCAGCCACTACTATCATGTGTCCATGACACTCAGCTGCCCAGTCCGAATTTCCTAACCACATATGCATAAGTGACACCACTTCCTGTCCATATTTGGACCATGGATGCTCTCATTCAACAATGATAAGTGTCGGTACAGCTCTTCGCTTTGGTACTGTGCATTGGCTTCTTGACTCCCTGAGGCCTATCATTGACTGATCTGCGAGTATCTGACGACTCAGTCTGTCACCCAATTGAATCTGATTCTGGTTCACAAATTCCTATTCTACTATTCCTCAGCACGATACATCAACGACATTGCGATAATGTCGCGATGGCATTGCAATGACTGTCCGGGACCTGACATCGAGGTGTCCGAAGATGGAGTACCTCTCTGCCGAGCCTGTGAGGCATCTCCAAACGTGGAGGAGATTGTCCGGCTACTTCAGGAACTCTCGGCGCCTCGAACCGACGCCAGTGACATCCGCTCCACGAGCCTCTCTTGGCCTGCATCCTTACCCTGGACCCACGACGAGGGCCCCGCGCTTCAGTCTACCCTCGTAGATGCGACTGTTGACAAACACGAAGCAGCCGATGTCAACCTGGCCTGCACCATTCAGAACACAACTCTTGATGAGGACGAACTGAAGCACGAGGCTATGACCTCAGCAGTCTATACACAGCGTCTGAGTACGACACAGCTTCGTCTCCTGAGGCTGGACCCGATGGAGATACCAGATAGAGACATGCCCCTCCATGTTACTCTCGAAACTCACGAGTTGGACGACTGTCCAGAATATGAGGCAGTTTCTTACACTTGGGCAGGTGAAGGCGGAGATTCAGAGCCATGCAAGCCCATATATGTGGGCCCATATTGGGACGTTCTCATCCAGACAGAAAATTGCCATTCGATGTTGCGAGATCTACGGCCTCGCCGGCATCAGGCCTTTCGCTGCCTCTGGGTCGACGCCATTTGCATAAACCAAAACGACATTCTAGAACGAGACCGACAAGTTTCCAGGATGGGAGACATTTACCGCAATTGTATGCGTGCTGTGGTATATCTTCCTATCAAACATCTTAGAAGTGTGCGTCCCATGCACTCTCGCAGGGCGAACAGGCCTCGAACTCGGCTCACCCATGAACTTCTGCTGGACCTCCTTCGTACAAGGTATTTCACTCGTGTCTGGGTAATCCAAGAGCTGGTTCTTGCGCCAACTGTGGTATTCCATTTGAAGGACGAGGATGTGTACTTCTCTCCATTGGGTTCAGATGTTGACTGGGAGCGAACCACAGCCCCTTGGGCAGCCCATATGGCAAATCCACGGTCTTTTGGTAGACTGAAGCTCCTTCAAGTTTTGGAGCGCACATGGCATTCTGAGGCAGCCGATGCGCGCGACAAAATATTTGGGGTGCTTGGTTTGCTGCAAAATGATGCCGTTGGCTGGCATAAGATTAAGCCCGACTATTCCCTATCTGCTCGCGACGTCTTCGTCGGTGCGGCGGCTTACATGATCCTCGTCGAGAGACAAATTTTCCTGCTAGCGATAGCTACTGGAAAAGATCGCGCTCCATTGGGACATCCGTCGTGGTTCCCTGATCTCACTCGTCAGCCTTCTCCATTCACGCCGACGGACATCTTTCCGCCAAGAGTCCCAAAATCTTGGACTGACTTCTCTGATGGTCTATTTTGGGAATCGGATCTATATCATATATATTCACGATCACCTGTTCCATTCATTTCCCTTCAGGAGTCTATTGCCTCTATCTGCACATGTCGCTGCGGTGGCATGGCTAACCAAGGGCAAGAAACCAACGACCCAGGTTTACAAAATTCAATCGACTCTGCTACTGGCGCTCTCAGACTCGATTGCATGAGAATCTTGGAAAAGCCTATCTATCCTGTCGACACAGTCCCCCATATTTCAACTTGGTATAAAGACAGCGTCATGTTTACAAAGAGGATTAACTCAGAAGGACTGATTCTCTGGGAATGGAGAAGCCACGGCGCCATACTCCGAATAATGGCTTCTAACAGTGGTGACGCCCAAGAAGACTACGTCCGTGAGAATTGTTACCTGTTTATGGCAGGCCAATTCGAAAGAACCCCTACGCTGCTGTTCCTCCAGCCAGAAGACAAGACGACATCATCGTCTTTTATATTAAAACGTGCTTATTCTATTGTAGGCATGAGCTTGTTCACGTCCTGGCATGGGACTATGTACAAGCGGCGACTCAACAGCACCGACGCGGAGCCATCAAGGCTGTGCGGTAACCTCTCCGAAACACTGGGCAAGATTCGTCGGCTTTCGGCTTTAACCCTTAACGAACATGTGGCCAAGTCACGAGTGGAGCAGAAATACGAGGAGCATAATGAAGTTAAATTGATTACCGAAGATTTGCTCCGGTGGTTATTCCCTGGTGAAGGTGTGGTCTTACAAGATGTTTTACCACTGCTGTCACAACTACACCACATTCAGCACTATCTTGGTGAGCTCCGCAAGGAGGAAATCGCAAGACCTTTGGGAAATCATCCCCACTGGAGAAAGTTTCTTGAGATGTACAGGAGCTTTCTAGAAACGAAATGTCCAGAACTTCAGCCTTTCTTTCTGGAGTTTCCAGAAGATGACCCGGGACGCTGGATATCGTTCCAATACACCAAGGAGCGATGGTCTAAGATGGCGGATCAAGATGCAAGCCCAAACCCAGTCTTGAACGCCAAATATTCAGACCTTGCGCCTGCGCGGCGTCGATCTGGACAAAGGTTGATCAACTTCACTCGGCATGAGCACCTTGACGAGATTACGGTCAAGATCGAACTGCCGATCTGGTGTGCCTATCTGCTGCGGCTGAACATTTTACGGGATGTCGAAATACTGAGGCGATTCGGAATAGATGTGACAAATGATGTAAGGCAAATCAGGCCAGAGGACAGAGATACATATATACACAAGCTTCCAGAGGACGTAACGGGCGAAATGGGGTTCTTATGGAAGCACGAAACTGTTACCATTGTCTAACGCCGAATGCCCTGCACTCTACAGCAACACAATGCAGTCTCGAAGAGGTTTTCAATCTCAGGAGGGCGTTCTAATGTACCTACTTCCATTACATTTTGCAATTGAGATCGGAGATTCTCACAGGCAGAAACACAGGGTACACAGATACAAGGGAAACCCCAGTGCAAGACCTTAATTTGCACTATAGGCTCGCCATATATAACAGAAATATAGAGTTATTGTCTACGCATATCCTTATTTATCCTTATACTCCTTGTTGTAATTTCTGCCTTAGTAGTCTACTACTTATATTCTTATCACCTAAGATAGTCTAGTAATTACCCTAGTACTTAAACTTACGTTATTACTATAGGAGCTTAAAACTACTATCTAAATAATTGAAGGGTATCTTATAATACTGAATGAATTGACTGTATGAAGAATTTAGAAGGTTTGAAGAAGTATTGGTAGGATATGTAGGTGAAGCTGTAAAAGTACTATAGGTGTGTCGAATATAGCGCTGTAACTACCTAGGTACCTCTAGTGACGAAGTAAACAAAGTATATTTGTACCCTCTGCTTTTTCCTGTGCAAATTTACGATCCCTTTTAATTACGGCTCTAACTCTAATGATAGCTGGATTCAAAGGGTCGTAACTCAATCTTCCAAGCCGATGAACTCGAAGACATTGAACACCAAGTGCGACATACTAGACCCTCGGGGCCATATCTGCACACCGCATCCCATAACCAAGCGATTGTTGCCGATCGACCCGTGATCAGACTCCGAATTTCCTAACTCGCAGGCTGAGACGGGCCGGTCTCCCATCACCTTGCCTGCCACCATCTAGGCGGCCCAAGGCGCCCAGATTGTTGGCTGCAAGGATTCAAGCCCGATCCGCATTACAGCTTTGAATGCAAGACCGGCCGCGGCGACAAAAATGCGTTTGAGAAGGCAGTGGAGGTGTCACGGCTGCAACATGAGCTTCTGGATTGATCAGAGCTGGACAGTTCGCCTCGTTTATTCTCAGATGTTGCAGGCCATAGATGTTCACCCTTCCCAGTGCTGTTAAAAGTAAGCTCAAACCATATATGTTCGTTTGGTCCTGGTAGAGCACCTCGGAGAACCTATGTCCAAGGATCGTGCATTTGGAACAGCCATGGTTGGGGGGAGGGGGGAGGCATCGAAGCACTCCATTTCCCTGTACACTACCGACTTGACTGTGCTATAAATGTATTCGGCCCTTCATGTAGTGGAGATTATGCTCGAACAAACTGGATGCCCCAGACCTTGCGGCGTAGCAATTTCAGACGAGAGTCTCGCCAGAAAATTGGCAAGAAAAGCATGTCCCTTCTCGCGCTGTACTGATCTACTACAGTCACCATGTGGGTGTGCTTCTCAGCGGACGAGCTTGATTCGCCGCCGGCTAGTTTAGTATTGATATTTGAAGCCTAGTCTCGTTATGAACACAGCACCCACGAGTTTCCGAATGCAAAGGCCAAAGCAGTGGGCATCGTTGAGCATGGCCAGAGGAAACCTCACCGTTCCAAAATTGAGCCGTGGTTGGCCCAAGTGGTCAAGAAACTAGATTGGCTCGATCGAATGGCACGGCCTGGACGGATGAGTTCATGAGATCGTATTCGTTCGGCGCAACTGCGGCGTATCCAGTTATGATGATGCCTATCAATTTGCGTTTTGCGCCTTCTGATGATGACAAGCTGTTTTCCCCGCCAGGGGAGGATATCAAGGTCAGACGCCAAGCTATCGTAAAGTAGCTTTGATGTTGGGTAGTCATGAGCAGTCAGATGTGTTGGTCTTTAATTACAAGGACCGGGACCGGTTTCGGTTGATGGAGCAATCTCACTTTCGTTTCGCTTGGACCTTACGCTGCAGAGGGAGGCGGTAAACTTGATCGGTCATCCGAAGCACTCACAGGCCGCTGCAAAACATTCCTGCTGCTCATGGTAGGGAACAGAGTTTCCCCGTTAGTCTCGCTTCTCGAATCCAATCCCGATTCTTGTATCGTGGAGCTGCTTCATTCTCTAAACGCTCGAATGGAGGCGTATTATCTCTCCCATCGCGCATTCCTCAGTCAATCAAACTTACAGAGTGAATGTTCACAGTCTCGTCAGAGCACTTGAGTGTATCCTGAGGGTCGGTGACCGTAGCTCCCACGAGGCTGACAATCTCTGATATCGGTTCAACGTACCGAATACTCCGATCGAGATGCGGCGCTTCGGCCGTATACGATGCGGAGACATCGTATTCTGAAGCGAAGGAGCCTGTGAGGCGTGTCGGTGACCCTCGCTATAAATATACTATGTGTGGTGATATCACATACCGCGGGCGTCTCCATCTATTCAACTCATTGGGTAGGTGACACGAACCAAACAATTCAGCTTCTTGAGTGTGGGCGCATTGGACTGCTGAGAATCTTGGAAACAGTGGCAGTGATGGATTAATAAAGGGATGCAGCCACAATATCTCAATATCTATGACAAGCAGTACACAACCCCGGCAGCTGGTGTTCGCCAGGCACTGACTTGCTGTCAGACATCCTGGTGTGTCACGTTTCAACTATCGGCCGGAGCAGAACGCGTACCAGTGCCGTGTTCTAGAAGACTTAAATAGAAACACCGCCAGGCGAGGTGAGACGAACCACGGATTGGAAACGAGCGGCTCCACCTCCTTCTGCGCCATCTAAGGCAATGTTCTCGAAACCAAGATCCTGTATTTGTCGCATGCATCACCAATATGCGACCTCTTGTCCCGGGCGGCTGGGGACGGTAACGACGGGAGTCGTCCCGTGTACATGACCCGTTGGTCATCGCGCCGGCACATTTTCCGCGACAGATGCAAGGTCTCAGTAGATATCATGTCGGCGTGTAAGCATCTGTGACCTGAGAGGGCCTATTAATCTGCGATGTGCTAGGCGCACGGCTCACGCGTGACCATGGTCCAGCACTGCGGCTAAATAACCCCGGGTTCCCCCTTTCCCCTTTCGGCCAGCGGAGGACGGCCGCCCCAATATCAGTTCGAATTAAGGGAGTGAAACAACCAACACAGAGGACGGTTCGCTCTTGGCATACTTTACATCTGATATGTGAGGCTCACGCATGTAATGTGATTGGTGATGGGCAGGGCGTTGGGCGATCATCGCCGTAGCAGTTCATTTACATCAGCCGTGCCGAGATCTGCCAGAACCAGACATGTTGACGGTGGAGACTCGTACGCCTCCCATGATTGCTGGGTGAAAGCCATAGCGTGGCACTCTAGATTAAGGGCTGAGGCTGGTGTCGGCTCGTAGGCAAGGTCTCCGGGACGTTGACGAGGGCTCTTCGCTGCTATTATATAAAAGACGCCTCGCAACCTGCCTGTAACGGTTGCTTCGAAGTCCTGAGTATTGTAGATCAAAGACTGCTGTCTTCACACCGACCCATAATTCTGATCGCGAACGAGACTCGCCATGAAGCTGTCACTGCTCATCACCTCCGCCATCGCTGCGACCGTTGAGGCGCATGGTATTTTCCAGGTAAGGCTCCGGCCTTCCTCGCGCCTGTAGCACTTGTGTGGACGAATCTAATCGATACTGCGCAGAAAATCTCGGTCAATGGAAACAACAAGGGGTCTCTCGAGGGCATGCGAGCGCCATCGACCAACAACCCGGTGCAAGACGTGAGCAGCTCATCTTTGATCTGTGGCGCGGCTGGCTCCACATCACAGACTGTCGTCGCTGCGAACGCGGGCGACAAGATCGGAGCGTGGTTCCAGCATGTGATCGGTGGCCCCCAGGGCGCCAACGACCCGGACAACCCGATCGCGGCCAGCCACCACGGCCCGGTAATCGCGTACATGGCCAAGGTCGACAACGCGGCGTCGTCAAGCCACCAGGGGTTGCAGTGGTTCAAGATCGGACAGGACACGTTCGACACGTCGTCAAAGAAGTGGGGCGTGGGTAAGTGGTCGAGCCCTCCGCTGCTTTGGTAGCCTGATTGAACTCGGCTGGTCCGTGAAAAGGTGTGTTCGCAGTCGCTGACTGAGTGCTCTTATAGACAACCTCATCGCCAACAACGGATGGGCATACTTCAACATTCCTTCCTGCCTTGCACCGGGCCAATACCTCATGCGCGTGGAGATCATCGCGCTCCACTCAGCGTACAGCGCGAACGGCGCCCAGTTCTACTCGTCGTGCTTGCAGCTCAACGTCGGTGGCTCCGGTAGCAAGACGCCGTCGCCCGCGGTGTCGTTCCCATTCTACAAGCAGAACGACCCTGGCATCCAGACCAACATTTACGGCACCGGAGGTGTGGCAGACAACGGCGGCAAGGCGTACCAAGCCCCAGGCCCGGCCGTGGCAACTTGCTAAGCCGATATTGGGGTTGAAACCAGGTTGGGTGGGACCAACGGATGAGGATGTTGTTCCTTAGCCGGGCCAAGCCGGAGGGCGGCCGGAGTTCGTCCGGAGATGATCTGCAGGGCTCATAGGGCGGGCTGAGGGTGTCGAGCCGAGGCTCATACGAGCAGGCTTCTTTCTTCCTCTGATGTAAATACTTCCTTGACAGGCCATTGTATATAGGTTGAGTGCCACCCGGCTCTGTCATACGAATCCAGGAGGGGGTAGTAATCACAAACAGCGCCTTGGACAATTGACCTGCTACCTCAGAAGGGGCCTCTCCATGTCCCAAAGTCGGTGTGTAATCGTCTCGACGGTCTGTTGGCCAGGGACAGACCCATCTTGAATGCACGTACTGTAGGAGTGAGCTGGAGGAGGTGGAGATTCCAGCCCAAGGACAATGTCCGGAGTAAGAGCGAGGGAAGAAGCCGTGGTGATCCGAGCCAATCCTGCATGAGGCATTTCTGGGTCCCTCCAGAGCTGACATCATTGGGCGCTGGGGGTGGAAAAGGTGTTTTCTGGGGATTGGAAAGCGAGAGCGGGTGAGGCCTTTTTTTCTTGCTGCTACTGCGTCTTTTCGGCTCGGCCCAAGAGCTGCAGGATGGACGTAGGCCGCGTGCAAATCGGACTGACCGCATGGCGACTAGATCTGCAAGGCCCGCCCGGTCTTTGTGCGGGAGTTGGAGTGCCCATCACATGGCCGGAGGGATCGGGACGCCACCGCATTTGCAACTGTTTCTGGGGACGACGTGGAGGCGAGACATTCGAGAAGAAATGACGCATCGAATATTTTGACACTTGGCGATGCTTGGATTCACGTAATTATTGTCAATTGAGTGAGTGACTCTAGACGTAAAGCGTGATTGAGATCGGATCGGCCACTTGCTGATGCTGTTGAAGGTGACTCGAGGCAATTAAACGTGCAGTTGCAAGCGCAGTGTCCCTGTCCCTGCCCGCAAAAATTCAGCAGGAAGGAATCGACGAACCTGGCTCGCCTGCCCGGCACCCAGCGTGTTATTGCCGTGCCAGCCAATTGCGTCTGCGGCCGGTCATCAGTGGCTCCAACGTTGTTGCCCACATTGAAAGAGCTGCCCCATAACGCCAATCCTTGCCCGAGGCCCATGACCCGCTTATCCACAAACCATGACCCATGACCCATGACCTTACCTTGGGGGAGCTCGGGCCTCATCTCACCACCTCAGGCACCTCTCTCACCTGGGCTGGCTGCTAGGGTGGCTGGCAGGGCCCTGGGCAGACAGAGTACCATCAGACTCGAGGGTCTCATCTCCTGCGAATTGGCCCTGTTCGGGCCAGTCAGTTCTCACTGAAACTTACTCGCGGCAGGGAACCTTATCAGCCGTTATACTGTCACAGTGCACATGCTCCCGCACGGAACAGCTGCGCAGTGTGCAGTGCAGCAGATATGGGGGCTGGTGCGTGCTGCGTGCTGCGTGTCGTGTGCTTGCGTGTGGTTTTGTTGTTTGTGCTTTGCTTATATGGTCTGGTCTCTATGCGATCCGAGTTCCCAGGTCAGCCGGCCCTCGAACCCACCCAATCGCCCAGGAAAATGCCAGGCTATCTCCATCTCCATCCCTGGGTCCTTCTCGCTCGCCCAGTACCGACCTGACCGACCGGATGGGATCCTTGTAGCCTCGCGCCTTTCGCCTGGGCGAACTCAGTCCCAAAATTCGCGCACTGCTCTCTGTTCGCTTGCCCGCCTGCCCGCTTGCCGGCTTACATTGTAGTACCACCTCGGCGGCGGTGTCGTCCCTACTAGCCTGGGTACCTGGCCGGGACGGGGCTGGACTGGACTTGGACTGATCTGATGCGTGCCCTCGCGCTCCCACCTCAAGTGTCCGTCCTCCCACCGTCCTTTCCCACACCCACAGGCACTGACAGACAAGCTTTTCTGTTTGCCGTCTGGCTCGTTAGCCCGCCCGCTGATTGGGGGATTGAGCTCCCTGGTGTTTCTGAGCTGCTAGGGGTTACCCGTCCTGCAGCAGCCGACATGGGCACGCTCCTGGTCACTGGTAATCTTGCATACCAGAGGCCCAGCTATTAGTCGGTTCCTTCCTAGACTGGGACTACCTACCTTAGGTACTCCACCCCACTCGGACAGGCCCTGCAGTTGCTAGCTGCTATTTGTTGGTGCTCCTGCCCGTCGTCTCTCGACCTTCGTCTGCTTTCCTCTCTCTTTCCCTTCCCTTCTCCAACCCACTCGACCGTGACAATTATCTGCTCTCGACGGACGTCCTGATTCTCATATCAGTCAATTATCACATCCTCACCACCAGCTCTTGTCACAAGTCCTGTGTTGTTCGCCCCAGCATCCCTGCCCGTTCTCGTCGCATATACCAAGCCAAGCTTTTACAGCTCGTGCCGAAGCCGATTTGCCGATAAACAAATCCCATCGTCCGAGTCCCCTTCTCAATCCCAACCAAAAGGTACTGTTCCGATACTCTCGAATATCCTTCCTATGCCCTTCAATCGCCCCAATCGCCCCAGCATCTCGACCGCCTGAAGCAATTCAACTCGAGCTCGTCTTGCGTTATTGCGCCCAGGTTGCCCAGCAGCGACCAAGCTTACAGCGCGCTCAAATCGGGTGCCCCGGTAGCCCACAATGACGGGTGCCAAGGTCCAGGTTTTGGGCGCGTTGACCACCGGCAGCCACGACCACAGGTCGCCAATCGACTTCTTGTCGTCTGAGCCGCGCTTGGGAGCTTCGCTGGGCACGGGCGGGGCCAATTGCCATCACCATGACTCGGGTTTTCTCCGGCTCCTCACTTCCGCCCAGAACCCACCACCACAACCACCGCCTGCGAGCAAATCCCAGCGTACAGACAAACGTCGTCGACCTGTAGCTAACAATTGACTCGCTAGGATCCTCTCACCAAATCCACAAAATGCCTGCCATCAACAACGCTCTGGTTGCCCGTGAGGCCATCTCCCACATCACCAAGCGTGAGAACTGGGCCCAGCAAGAAGCTGGTGTTGTCGTCGTCTTCTGCATCGTCTTTGTCGTCGCCGTTGGTGTCATTGGCCTGTTCATCAGCAAGAAGATCTCTGCCGCCCGTGCCAAGAAGCAAGCGCTGCAGGGTTAGTTACGCGAACAGTTAAGCCGTCAGAGAGCTGCGAACCCGCAGCCGCAGCCTCTGCAGAGGCAGGGACAGTTGATGGATGGGGCGGTCGAACTGGATAATCTGGGTCAACCGGCTGCTCAGGGTCAACCGGATGCTCATGGTCAACCGGACGCTCAGGGTCAATCGGACGATCAAGGTCAACCGGCTGCTCAGGGTCAACCGGATGCTCAGGGTCAACCGGACGATCAAGGTCAACCGGGCGATCAAGGTCAACCGGGCGATCAAGGTCAACCGGGCGATCAAGGTCAACCGGACAATCAAGGTCAATCGGACAATGTATGACTTAATGGAAGGATGACAAACTTACTACGTACTACGTAAAGCCGTAATGGGGATTCAGGAGGAGCACTGGACACAGGTGGGGACGTCACAGGGGACGAGGAGTCGATGATACACCGGTGCCGGGGGTTGTTGGCATCATCACAAATAGTTTCGATAAGCATTGGCTGCTCTATCTACTACACGCCGGACACTCAATACGATACAATGGTTTAATTGACATCTCATCAATGACCTAGAAAATATGCGCTCCCGCCAACACCAAATGCTCTTGACTACGAAGTATGCCAGCCTAAAATGACGCAGACCGCCGAATGCGAACGCATGCAATGGCCATTCAAATCTCCCTCATGCTCACGGAAACACAAAGACCACGGTCCCCGAGATTCTTACCCGACAGCTATCTCAACTATGCAAGGAACTCCATCTTCTCGAGGTGCACCAACCCATTCGCGGGCTACGGGATGTCAGCATCATATGCATTGGGGGATCAAAACTGGGGTAGCTCGGTCGAGGCCGAGTGGGAAAGCACTCAATGGGGAAGAAGACGGAGAAAAGACGGGGAGGGACTCACGGGAACAAACTGCCTCAGCTTAACCCCAGCCTCCCTAAACACCGCAGCCGTGTCCGTGTCCATGCTATACCCATACGCGTAGACAACCTCGGAGATGCCCACCTGCGCGATCTTGATGCTGCACGTCAGGCACGGGCACGTGTCACAGTACAGCACGGCGCCCTCGCGCAGCCTGTCGCGCCCGGCCTCGAGCAGCGCGTTCTCCTCGGCGTGGATGCACAGGCACGTCGCGAGGCCGTGGCCGCTGCCCAGGCCCTGGTTGCACCGGGGGCACCCGCCCTCGCCGCAGTTGCGGATCCCCCGGGGCGTCCCGTTGTACCCCGTCGAGATGACGCGCCGGTTGTGCGAGACTACCACGCAGCCCACGCGCCGCTTCATGCAGTTGGACCGCCGGGCCGCGAGCGAGGCGAGCGTCATGAAGTAGTTGTCCCATCCCGGGCGGAGGCGCTCGGTGCTGAGGAGGTCGAGCTTGCCTAGATTCACGTAGAGGTGGGCCAGGGAGCTGGAGGTGTTGAGGAGGCGGACTGTTGCGCTTGAGATGTGTGTTGCCTGGCCCCTTTCTGGGTGGTAGAGCTGTGCGTCTGAGAGCGTCACGAAGTCCTCGAGGGTCTCGGCCGGGCAGACCTGTTGGCTGTCCAAGAGGGACTTGGTGATGGGCCCTGCGGGCTGATCCTCTGTACCACCGGCCGCCAGCTCTTGTTTCCTCTTCTGGTAGCGCTGCCACCGGACGAGGAGGGGTGCGTCGACGCTGATGAGGAGAAAGAAGGGCCGTCTGCTGTAGGCGTCGAGGGCCTCCTTGCTCATCACATCCGTCGTCACCCACCGTTCCCGCCACCGTTGGGTCACGTACTCCAACAGCTCATCCGAGGTTTGGAAGACCAGGGCCGTCGTGGATGGTCTCTTCTGGTGGGTGTTTGAGACATTGGTTTCAGTCTCCTGGCTGTTCAACTGTTCCCTGGTCGTCTTTGATGTGTTTGGATCGACGGACACATGCTTGAAGCCATGGTGGTCCACCAAATACCGAGCCACAGTGCTCTTTCCAGAACATATACCTGTTGGTTGTGTAAGTCACCAGCTTAAAGTAGACAGTGAGGAAGACTTACTGCCACAGATACCAATCAGCATTTTGGGTAATAAAGGAGATCGATGCCCTAACTAGAATGTTCTCAAGGACTCTGAGCACACCCCTGGGCTTTCACAAGCAAGTTGTTACTGCTTGTGGAAATTCTTTCACCAAGTCAGTCTCCTTGCAGCAGACGCGTCTCACAGCCCCTTGAACGCGTCTGTGGCTTTCACTGAAGCCGGCCGTGGCGTGGGGCTTTGCCGGCGGCAGTCATGGCTAGCTGAACTGGCCAAAGTGCCTGCAGCTGGGCCCTGTGAACAAAGTGAAGGACACCTGCAGGCTGCAGCTGCAGCTGCAGCAGTAGCAGTGAAAGACAGGGCAAGGGAGCCCTTCCCGAGGCCCGGCCACCCATGAAATCATTCAATCATCACACATGACAGCTCCAACTCCAACCACACCCAAGCTCTCCGGACTTATTCTTCCACCTGATCTTGATCAGCCCTTGTTTGAAATGTCGACCAGACTTGTGACCGAAACCTTTCACATAAGCAAATAAGCTCGAAACCTGCATCCTATTGACTTAGCCGGGATTTCCTTTTATATTCACCTTTCATTTGTGACCTGTTGCATCATCACGACCCCGCCATAGTGGATCTGACGAACCCCTCCTCAACATCGAAAGCATTCACCGAAGCCACGAGAATACAGTCACTCAGACTACGACTTATTGTCCCAAGAATCGAAACTCCCCTTTTCTCTTTCATATAAGACCTGGCGTCCACCTGAAGACCTATATATTTCCCGATAACGACCTGTCCCACCGAACGAGCTCAGCAGCAGCAGCCGCAACCCCGCAGGCGCATCCGTTTCGCCCAACATGTCGGAACTCAAGTTCTCTGCCTTCACGTCGCAGATTGAACTACCCTTCTATTCCGCGCTCTTCTCCTCGAAACTCGATCATGATAAGCTCGACGACTCGGCGCGGTTTGTTCTGGGCACCTACGAGTCGAGTCCGCTGGCGACCCCGGAGGAAAGCACCCGCATGCAGATCCTCGGAAATGCGCTGACTAGCAACGCGTATGTCGCAGACCACTACTTGCCGGCACTTGTGTCGCGCGATCACGAAGACTAATGAGGAGTGCTAGAATCGCTTTGGGGCAGTGTCGAGCCGAGGGTATGATTAAGAACGTTAACACGATGGAAGATTTCAAGTCGACAGACAAAAGTGCCATGCTTCAGACGGCGGGCCGGCAAATATGGGACGCCATTAAGGACGGGACGATCTACTCCATCCCATCGCTACTATCCGCCTTCACGATACTCTCTTATGCCGACCTGAAAAAGTACCGATTTACGTATTGGTTCGCCTTCCCGGCGCTCCATTCCGACCCTCAGTGGAAGAGGACAGCTCCCATCAGCAAGCTCACCCCAAAAGAGAGCGAATCTCTAGTCGAGAAGGTTGGCACGTGGCGCTATGGCGTAGACAACAGGCAATACGGGTTCTTCCTGGTCAAAAGAACACGCGGCGGGGAGGACAATCGATCTAAAAACTCATTTGACTCCTCAGCCGACGACCTGGGGTTCAGGTGGGAGGTTGGTGCCCTCCGTGATTTCGAGGACGGTTTCTTCGAGGGAGTGGCCGAGGAAGATCGATTTGTGTCTTTCGTCGACTCTTCGAGTTACCCGGAGCATCCGTCATGGCCACTGCGAAACCTGCTGGTTCTGGTGCGCCAGCGCTTCCACTACACCAAGGTCAATATTTTGTGCTACAGAGATACCCAGGCCAGACGGCACGAAGCTAGAAGCATCATCCTGCCTCTTGCTATGGACAGCGTGCCGGAGATGGAGACGACGCAGATGCCAAAGGTCACGGGATGGGAGCGCAACGCATCAGGGAAGCTGCAGGCCCGACAGGCAAACCTCGCCGAGTATATGGATCCGACGAAGCTTGCCGAGCAAGCTGTTGACCTCAACCTGAAGTTGATGAAGTGGCGCATAAGTCCGAATCTGGACCTGGACTCGATCAGGAATACCTCCTGCCTTCTACTTGGTGCAGGAACCCTGGGCAGCTACGTATCACGAAATCTGATGGGATGGGGCGTGCGGAAAATCACATTCGTCGACTACGGCTCAGTCTCGTTTTCGAATCCTGTTCGACAACCGCTGTTCGAATTCAAGGACTGTCTCGAAGGAGGAGTTCCCAAAGCGAAAAGAGCGGCCGAGGCGCTCCAAGCCATCAACCCAGGGGTAGAAAGCGAGGGCCATGCCATCTCCGTGCCTATGCTTGGCCACCCGATTACGGACGAGGCCAAGACAAAAGAGGAATTCTCGAAATTGAAGGAGCTGGTGGAATCTCACGACGTCGTCTTCCTACTAATGGACAGCCGGGAGTCGCGGTGGCTGCCTACGGTCATGGGCAAGGCGGCGGGGAAGATAGTCATGAATGCGGCGCTGGGCTTCGACACCTACGTCGTGATGCGACACGGCGCCAAGCCAAAGGATGGTTCCGACAAGACCTTGGGGTGCTACTTCTGTAATGATGTCGTAGTAGCGACAGACGTATGCGCCCAGCCCTCCACCGGCCCAACCGGGGCCGACCCCGTCCTCTACACAGACTTGCTGATCTTTTGATTGATACAGTCTCAAAAGGATCTCACCCTCGACCAGCAGTGCACCGTAACACGGCCAGGCGTGGCAGCCATTGCGTCTGCGCTCCTGGTCGAGCTGCTCGCCAGTGTCCTGCAGCACCCGGAGCGCCAACACGCCGCGGCTCCCAAGCCCACTGCCGCTGCCGACTCCTCTTCCTCATCGTACGAGAGGGATCCACCTGAACACCCGCTCGGCCTCGTGCCCCACCAGATCCGCGGCTTCCTGTCGACGTTCCAGAACATGATGATCCGCGGCGAGTCGTACCCGTGCTGCAGCGCGTGCAGCAACCCCGTCCTCGAGGCGTACCAGAAGGACGGCTGGGGCTTCGTGAAGAAGGCCCTGGAGGAGAAGGACTACGTCGCCGAGCTGTCCGGCCTCGCAGAGGTGCAGAGGCGGGCTGAGGCCATGGCGGCCGAGGTCGACTTTAGTGATGAGGAGGGGCTCGATGATGATGGGGAAGCGGTGATGCTCTGATTTGATATGATATCACGCTGTAAATGAGTTGCTTGCCAAGGCGAGAAGCAATTTTTCTTTCTTCTTCTTTTTAAAGCATTGATAGACGTCTTCTATGGAGGCTTTGGATTCTGCGGGCGTACTCATGTCGGCGTATTTTGTACTCACAAGTTATGTCTCTCGAAGGGCAAGAGCACCAGCTGAGACGCCGTCTAGTGAATGGATCCAATCAAAATTTATGATATGACCTTGCCTGTCCCGTGTGAACTGTATGCTCCGTGGCAAATGTCTGCCTACTCGGTGTTGCATATGTCAACCTGACCCTTGTGCCCTGCAAGCCTCCGTGGGCATTGAATTTGTCATATTCGCATTCTGTAATGTTGTGACCGATCATCTTCCCAGCAGCCTGTCACAAAATGAATCCTAGCGACCGTTGGTTTGAAACATGAGCAACGAAATTGCCAAACTCAGCGCTTGAAACTATATTGTTGCTACGGTTGTATTTTAGCTTTCTGATTCGCAATTAGAAACTCGTGGAATGTAATTTGCAAGTGTGGACAAGTGATAACGGTAAGCCATATAACAATGTTAATTAGATCTTATAGCAAAACAGGTGAAATTCTATTTAAGCAATCATCTTATAGACTGATCTGAGCGAATCTCTCCCAAGGTCATGATATGCATTACGCGCTAAGACAAGAGAGGTTAGCGCACCCGTCACTTCAAAGTACCCAAGTACCCTGATGGTGACCACATCGGCTTTAGCTAGGGACACGTCTGTCTCCGTTTGATACGAAATAAATCTTTTGGCTTTTGACGGCTCTGTATGCGCAACCTGGCGCTTTCGCCTTCTCGCTTGCAACATAGGCACCCACGGTCTCTTTCGATGCGGCAGACAGCCGTCCAAAGCTTTTCAAAATGTCGGGTTTCCTCTCCCTGATGGGGTGGACCTTTCTCCCCAATGTGAGCTCTCATACCCGCCCAATATCTGCCACATTCTCAAGCATCTCCCTCCCTGGACACCTGATAACTGACAAGCCACGCCCTCCCAGCTCGCCACCCAATTCCTCCAGAGCACATACTATGGCATAACCATCCGCGCCGGGTCCCCGCGCCCGCAGCTCGGCCAGCCGCGCTTCGCCGAGCACTACCGCCGCATCTACATCCTCGTCGTGTGCGCGTACCTCCTCTTCACCATCTATGAGGCCGACTGGGAGCTGCAGCGGTCGGGCGACTTCTACTCGGTGCTGGGCGTGGCGCCCGACGCCGCCGTCCGCGATATCAAGAAGCGCTACCGCCAGCTGTCGGCGGTCATGCACCCGGACAAGCTGAAGGGCGCCGGGGCCGCGGCCTACGACGCGGACATGTACGTGCGGGTGCAGCTGGCGCACGAGACGCTCAGCGACGAGGTGCGACGGTTCGCGTACGACCGCTTCGGCCCGGAGATGCTGCGGTGGCGCGAGTGCAGCGTCCCGCGCGACTTTGTGATGCGCGGCGCCAAGGAGGTCCTGGGGTACTACGGCGTCGGGGCGCTGTTCATCTACGGCCTGCCCAAGCTGGGCTACTTCCAGCAGGGCATATACTGGCGGTGGGTCGCCTTCGCGACGCTGCTCGTCTTTGAGCTGCACGCCATCACGCGGCCGTCGCACCCGTGGTTCCTGACGGCGCTGGTGAACCCGGTCATCACGCGGGGGCTGAACCCGGTCCTGTCCTTTTGGGCCCCGAGCCTCGTCCACCCGGCCTACCTCCCCTTCCAGGCCGTCGCCCTCGCCCGCAGGCTCAGCATCGCCCTCAGCATCGCCCTGAACCAGGTGCTTCCTTACCTGACGGCCGACACGAGGAGCGGCAGGGTCCAGCTGGCGCGCCACGGCACCGACGAGGCCCGCGCGAAGCAGAGCCTCGACGAGCTGGAGAAGATGGTGCACAGCGTCGACGAGAACGCCACCCGCGCCGTCAAGATGGAGCTCGCGCCCTTTGCTGGCGACCCGCGCCTGCTCGAGAACCTGCGCGATAAGATGCGCCGCTGGCTCGTCGACAATACCGTGCGCAACGAGCCCTTTACCCGGGATGCCCTGCAGAGAACGATAGCGCGGAGGAGGCAGGACGCACCCGCTGGTGCGCAGGGCACCGGTGTGAGGGCAAGACGGCCGTTGCAGGCGACAGTGGAAGATGAGATATAGATCTCCGACACTTTCACAGATCTCATGTTAATCATCAATTGAAGCTAATTTCGTACCCTTGGTGACTTATCCTTAACGCCGAAAACCCAACAAAACGCCTTTGAATGCCCATGATTCGCCGTGTAAAGAATGACCATGTCCCAAAGCTGTTGGACCTTTCTACAAAATTCGTGATATTATGTACGCGTTTATCAAAGCCTTTGCCTGCCTCTAGTCTCTATTGGAATCAACACGATACCCACGAATGCGGCGAAAATTAGAGCACCAGACAGGTAGATCGGTGCCGACGCCCCATCGCCAGGTATATTAGCCGCCAATATGGGCGCGATGAGCCCAGTAAATCTGTTCAGGAAACTCGCGACGCCGGTCCCGGCTCCACGGACGGGGGCAGGGCTGCAACGAGAAAAACGTCCACAGGTCAGCCAACCGATTCTGTACATTCATACGACGGCAAACCATCAGGATGCAAGCAGACTTACAATATTTCGGGCGTGAATGCATACAGAACGCCGTACATGATATTCTGGCTGAAGGCCTCGACGCAGCTGAAGGCCAGCTGCGAGGCAGAGGTCGTCCCATACCTGACAAATAGGAAAAGGAAGCTCGCAGAGATGAAGGTCGAAATTGCCAGCGTACCTCTCCTACCGAGGAAGGCAGACCGGCTGCCTACGGTAAAGTACGCCAGGATGCTGCCCGGTACACCAACGATGCTGAGGATGGCGTAATTCCGGTAAGTCTCGGCCGATAAGTTGATAGTGTTTGGTGAGTCGGATTCACGGACAGCCAGCGACGGCGACGAGGAGGCCTCGCCGTCGCCGCCATGTGACAGGTACTGAGGAAGGAACGCGTTGAAGAGCGGATAGCCCATGCCGATCGTGGCCCAGGTGAACCAGACGAGGGCGGTCGCCAGGCCGAGTTTCCGGTTGCTGAAGAGCGGGCGTATGCGAGCGCCGGAGAACTCGTCCAGCTTGGCCTTTATAACACTCTTGGTGGACAGCGCTGACATTGCGGTGTGGCCACGAAGATGCGCGCGGTCATCATTGTCGTCGCTGTCGACAACCGCATCGAGGACGGCCTCTGAGAGCCATGTCTTTGCTCCATTGCGGTATGCGAGGCCGTGCACAACTGCCACAGCCTCCGACTGCCGGCCTTGAGACAATAGGTACTTGGGGCTCTCGAAGAGGTGAAAGATAAAAAATCGTAGACAGAACATGCCGAATGTGATGAGCCCAATGGCCAACACAAACAGTCTCCAGCCCCTGTCGGCAGGCCAGTTACCAATGAAGAACCATGCGATAAAACTCGAGCATAGCTGTCCCACCGGCCACCATACAGACAGCAGAGTCAGGAGGGATGATGAAGTGTCGGGTAGGAATTCCAGGAAGAGGGCTCCGTCGACAGGCAGGTTGCCCCCAACTCCAAAACCCAGGAGAGAGAAGAAGATGCAGACCCATGCCCAGCTGCTCGCGAATGCGGTCATAATTCCGAACACACTGGTGATCAACAAGGTCATGTTGAAGGCGATGCGCCGGCCGAGAACATCGGACCCGACGCCCCAGGTGAAACTGCCAAAGCAAAGGCCGAGATAGACGGCACTGGTTGTATACCGAACTGTTTTCTCCGCGACGCCGAACTCGGCCGAAAGGGATGGCAAAATTAACGAAACTCCCTTGGTATTGTTAGCAATGAGAAGTCTCGGTAGAGAAAACATGAGGGTTTGCCACAAGGGCGGGCTTGAGACTGTCTCACCTGCATCCAAAGACTGGGGACGAGCTCTTGGTTAGCACAGACATCGCCAGTATATCGACCACTGTGAACAAACATACTTATCGGCAAACCATCCAAAACCGCACAAGACAAATAGTTGCCAGTTGTATCTGCCCATGCCGATATCCTGGACGGCCTTGTTGACCAGCATAGATTTTACTGCCAGCGGGTAGATAGGTCAGCCTAGCATGTCCTGGCATCCTCGCTTCAACACCACGCTCTTGCCTGCCTCTCAAGCACAGAGGGAGTGCCGGGGAATGGGGACTGCAGACTGACACTCGTAATCCGACCTCATGCCGCCGCCGCCTTTCCTCACTTCCTTCCTGAGCCCCTCGATGCTGTACTCAGCAGCACTCATCTCCAACATGCCAGTCCCCTCATCCCCAGCCCCGTCCTTGGGATCGTCCTCCTCGTCGCCGTGTGAGGGTAGCTCCTCGAACTCGGTCCTCCCGCAACGGGCTGAATGACTGTGGAGATGGGCCTCATCCAGTGGCACGAGGACGCCCGCGTAGCTGTCGACGGACTCTGGGCGCAACCCGCGCCAACGTAACCTTCCTGCCATCGCTCGTGTTTGTGGAAATTGCCCGAGGGGAGATCGGCGGGCGTGGGGTTTGGTTGAAAACACCGAAAGGGAATGGTATAGAACCTTCAGATGGGCTGAAATATATGAGATGCGATTATAGAGAGCTTGAGATGGCTCTTTCAATAGAATCTCTTCCCACGTGCGACCAGGCGCTGAGACAGGCGACAGTCAGCTGCGTTGCCGACTAATCCGTAAGCGGCGTGCTCGGCAAGGCAGGTGGACAATGCAATTGGGGATGCAGGTGATGATAGCAGATCAACGGCCTTCAACATCAACAGCTCCACAACAAGCACGACTCCATGTGGCGTTCACCGATGCACGCTTGAGCACCGGCAGTGGCTACACAATACAGTACAATGCAATTCGATGGATCAACTAGACTGAATGTTGATGAGGATTACCGTGTACGTTCAGAATGTGGTTGCACGTGTGGCAGCGCCAAGCTTCGAGCCGAAACAGACCAACCCCAGCTTTGCCAGGCCTCTGGGTTCGGTGGGCAGGCACAGATGGCAGGCCAGAAGGCCCAGTCAGCAGGTGGGCAGGCAGGTGGGCAGATGAACATTCGGGGCAATCGGGGGCAGCTGGCACATGGAACATGGGGTACAGACAGCTGCAGGTCTCGGCCCGTCGCCGCTGATCACTAGGCCTGGTCGACACTGGTCTTTAGTGTTTTGTACCATTTTGTGACGGGCAATATTCTCCGTTTCAGGGGCACTCGAAACAGAAACTTGTCGACATGTTTGGGTCCTGGACAGGAAGGTGTGCACCCGGGGCTAGTCGAGGTGGTACTAAACAGGCGCCAAAGAGGAAAAGACAATTCCTGTTGGAAGGGAAGGACGTGGTAGACTCGGTCCAAGTTGGTAGACTACTGCAGCCGACAATATCGTGCCTCGCTGGGGTGTGACCGGGAGCCAGGGCCAACCCCCCTGCCCCCTTACCCAGTTTCCTACCCATTCCTTCTCCGCTCCTTCCCAGTCTGCCAGTTCCGACTCGCACACTCCACCCAAGTTCCTGCAGGTCGTGCAAGTCCAGCAAGTGCGTTGCCCAGGTCCGAGCTTACCTCAGCCTGAGCGGCTTCCTCTCTGGCCTTGCTGGCCCAGTTTCCAATTTCCCGCGACTCCGGGGCGGATACGCCCCCCAATCACAGCGGAGTACACATCGTATGTACCGTGTCTGTTTTTGGCGACTTGGCAACACGGCTCCCTGGGTAAATCGCGAGATCTATTCTCAGATCAGCCACTTCACGCTGTCAATCATTTCCTTCATCTCGCAGTCAACTCCATTGAGCCCGTTCCGCTCACCCACCCGCTGCGCCTTTGTCTTTCTCCATCGGCCGACCACGGGCTGGACCGGGATAAAGTCATGGACGGCCATGCGGGCTGCCACAATATCAACGTCTTGTCAAGGTTTTGACACGTCTGCTTTGCAGATCTCTTCAAGTTCAACTCTGTCAAGGCATGGACCTTGTGCTCAGCTCACGCATATGTGCCTGTACGTCACCTCATCTCACCTGCGCCCAGGATTGGGTGGACAACAGGACTAACCAGCCATGGCAGGAAAATAAGATTGGGTAAACTCTACTCGGGTGCTGTGGTAGAGCCCACAGGCACAGGCACAGGCACAGGCACAGGCACAGTCAGGCACAGGAAACAACAGCACAGTGACCACGCTATGACATGACAAGTAGTCCAACCCACACGGCGAGCAGGCCGACCCCCCCTCAGCTGCGCCGCTGCAGGCCCAGGCCGCCTAAACAAGCCTCTTATCAAACTAGACCTTGGCCGCCGCCAGGCACACGCCCTATCACAGCTGCCCGTCTTGCCAAGATGCCCCAGTGCCCCTGACAAGGCCGGTAGCCTCAGGAACATTTTGCTCGATGCCGCCATGACAATCCCACCCACCCAGGTACGCCCCACCGAGAAAGAAACCTTATCCTCCTTTGTCCGGTGTGGTCGTCGGCGCTACCCTGTGGGCCGTTGGGACCCAGTGAATAAGCATGTCCTCACTCCATCTTACGAGCCTAGGCCGCCCCCCCGACGGCCGGTCTTGCTGTTGTTCTGGCCCAGGGGACGGGGGGTCACTCTGCCGCCCACATCCGCCCGCCTGTTTGTTGTTGCTTTGGTGTGTGTGCCCTGGCGCCCTGGTGCTGCTCCTGGGCTGATGCTGGTCCATGTTCGTCCGGTATTTGAACTGCCCGTTGCCCTCCTCCCTCGTTCGTCCTATGTTTCCTCCTTCTGACAGCATCGCACTCTCTAGTCATTCCTTCACCAGAGCAGGCAACTCTCACTCTCTACACTCCGTAGCCATCACTCCTTAGAGGCTTCGTCGAGCAAAACAGACTTTGAAAACAGTCTAGTCCTTCTTTCACAAGAGACAACCACAGTCATTCAGACCAAAAAAACCACACAAAAACCGCAAACATGCAGTTCCCCGCCATGAAGCGTCTCCAGATCCTGGCCGTCCTCTTCCAGGCCGCCCTCCTCACATCTGCCCTCCCCGTCGAGAAGCGTGGCACAGCAATTCACTCCGGCAAGCGACTTATGCTCTGGGACTACACTCTGACCCAGGCCTACTCATCAAACGCCAACATCCAGGCCTCTGCTTCCTCCCTCAGCACATCCCCAGGCGTCACCGCCGCCGTCAACTGGAACACATGGAAGCCTGAGGAGCTCCCATCCGATGTCCCCTTCCAGCCCATGATCCGCACCCCTGCCCAGCTGCAGGGCGACGAGTACAAGAACCTCATCAGCAACATCGAGGCCGCCGGTTCCAACGCCGTTGTTCACTTCTACAACGAGCCTGACCTGAACGGTGTCGGTGCCGCCGACGCTGCCGCCACCTGGAAGAGCTCCGTCCTGCCCCTGCGTGCTCAGTACGGTGTCAAGCTTGTCGGCCCCGCCGTTGCCAGCAACGACGCCGGCTCCGCATGGCTCCAGGAGTTCTACGGCGCCCTCGGCGCCAACGAGAAGCCCGACTTCCTCGGCCTCCACTTCTACACCAGCGCCGATACCCCCGCCGAGACGGAGGTTGAGAACGCGAAGAAGTACATCTCTGACAAGCACGGCGAGTACGGCCTGCCCGTTGTCGTCTCCGAGATTGGCAGCACCAGCCGCGACGCTACCAGCGTCGACACCTTCACCAAGTCCACCTCCGAGTGGCTCGACGGCCAGGACTGGGTCAACTCGTACGGCTTCTTCGGCGCTACCACCACCCCCGTCGACGGCTTCGTGAGCCCTGCCGCTCAGCTGATCGACACCAGCGGTGCCTGGACCACCCTGGGCCGCTGGTGGGTCGGAGAGTAAATGGGAGGCATAGGGACAGGACGAGACGGTTGGGAACCAAACACTCTTCATGATGAACTGCCGCTTCGTTACTTCGCTTCTTCTGCTCCAACCCAAATGTAGGGTCTTTTTAGAACGAACTTTGGGTATGTGTTACGACTTCATTGCATAATGAATTAGTTTCAGTAAATACATACTGTTGAAAAAGAAACTGTCCAATCTCATGATGCGACTGTGTGTGATTTCTGCTTGTGATATTCATGTGTTCAGATTTAGCCAGTCACTAATTCAAGTTGACATCGCACACACCCGAGACATTGTCTCTCAAACGGCCCCGGCATATTGGTGCTGGTAATCGCCCCCAAGACATCATTTGATTCACCTGTATTGGCGGCCAGCCCGACACCTCGAAAAAAGAAAGGCCTCCTCGTGCCAAAACCAGAACCTACCCAACGTGTTCATTTGGGAGTTGCCCAATGCTCTCTGTTACTACCTTACCCATCTTGTGCCGTCGTGTTCTATTATGAGATATGGCGATCCCTTGCTATTACGGCTAGTTTCAAATCCCACTGCCCCCAGCTGGGCAATCGACCAACTATTGGCATGGCCAAGTTCAACAATCTCATCAACGCAGGCCTCACAACCAAGGTTCAGGACCCTCGGCGCGGTACCTTCTGGCGCGTGCCCTGAAACCCCTAAGCCTGCCTGGTGGTGTGTGCACTTATGGGGGGAAGGGGATAATAGACGGTAAGAACGGAAGGAAGGTATCATCAGGCCCCTGTGTCTCCTCATCCGGGGTCACAATCACGAAGAGCACCAAGGCCGGCACCCATGGCAAACCAGTCGACTCTCGACCGCCGGATAGTGACCGCTGTGTATGCATGGAAGAAACCGTTGGAATCCACAGTGACTATGGAGTCACCACCGGCACTTTTCTTCCTAGTGACGTTATTTTGCTGTTTATTTTTCCTTTTCTTTAAAAAAAAGATAGGGGATCGGCATGGCTGACCAACGACTTACACGTCGGGAGTTTTTCGTTCTCGCTTCTCCACACACTGCACAGTACACGACCGCTGCGATGGATTCCAGAAACTACTTAGTCTATGCTTATCGTGACCGCCTCCAAAAAAGCGAGGCTATTCCTCAGGCCTTCTGGAAAGTAAGATTAAATCCCCCCCTTCCCCCACAGAACGAATCCCGATCCGTACCAATGGGCAACGCATGGCGTTGCTGGATGAGGCTAAGTCCCAGGGCGGCGGGCCAGCTGGGCTGGCTTGTATTCCCCACCGTGGAGCACCTCTGGTTTTTTCGTGTCCTCTTGTTGGTATGTGCGTCAGTTTTGGGCTGTTCTGGTTCCCTGCTCCAGTTTATCTCCAGTTTATTAAGCGAACCTTGAGTGCATCATCATCGTTTATGTGCGCAGGCTGAGAGTGGGAATTGAATTGTGGGCTCTTCCCGGCTGCCCTGTCAAGCCCTGTCGTGTTCGGAGATGACTGCACGGCAGGGCGGGTTTACCAGGTGGCTGCGGCACTCGCCGCCCCGTTTTGCTGGCCCTGCTCGAGGTGCTGTGCTGCCCTGTATGTAATCCCGCCCGGGGCCCTTTAAAAATAGTGTCCTTTCTGTGCTGATCTGACCTGTATCTGATGAAAGGTCTGTGTGATGATGTGGATTTTTGGAATGTTCACTACTAACTACGCGAATCGAATTCCCCGAGGCCGCCAGCGAAAAAGGTGAGCCAGAACAGACCCACGGGGCCGGTAGTTGGACAGAGGGTACGTGCTGCGGGATGTGGTGGTGGCCCTTTGTCCTTATTCTCGGCCGGGGCGACTTCCGCTCTTCCCGTCCAAGAGACGGGCCTACTTACTACGTGCACACGGGCCAACGACGCGCGACTGACTCGCCGCGCGCCGGCGGACTCGGACTTGGCCGATCTTATTCCCTTTTCGGTCTGGCGAGGGACACCGGTTGATGTCGACGCCGAAGATGCCTTGGTAGCCGTGATTCTAGAAAGTCTTGGGCATGTTCACGCAGAGGACATGGTCTCAACGGAACTCTCCTGCCGACGTCGGTTACGTGCATTCCGAGTGCACTAATCGACGGCGCGGCTTACATAAGACTATACAGCGTGGTCAACGGTAGATGGGACCATTACCCGATCAGTTAGAATATCACACTGCTTGGCTCGAGACATGTAGTGACGCGGTGACTAGACCGACAGAACGGTCTTACAGGGGCTCAAAATGATGAGGTATGAATAGATCTCTGCTACACGACCAGAGTATCTGTCCCCTGACCTCTCAAGGAGTACCTCCTAGTGGACAACCTCCTGAGGAAGAACATGCTCTGGGAGAACCTCCTGACCTCCCACAGGAGACCTCCCTAACCACTTATAGCCCAACCTCCTCACCTCCTGTAGATGTACCCTCACAGGATATCCACCCATGGGACAAAGTTCTGTAGAAGGACCTTCTGTGGGATTGACAATGGTTCCAGACTGAAGACCCTGGCATTCCGGTATTGGTCGGTGTATTGCTTTCCTAGGACTGCTTCGGGGCATGCCCAACTCTTTCCAGCCTGCGTACGATCATGGTCTGTCGGTGTATTGAAAACAGGTAGACCAATGCGGGACACCCGTCAAGTCCTCTTTGATCGTACACGGACTGGTCGTCTGGTCAGGAGATTATCCCCTAGAAGATTTTCTTGACGAGCGTTTCTCCGTTGCATCGGCGTTGGACCCGAAAGCACCTCTTCTAGGAACTGCATGCACGCGGATGAACGCCGTGTTTTGCTGATTGGAACGGCGCGACTCTCTCAACACTGGTTGTTCAAGCTCCGGCACGAAGAACGCCATCGATCGAGCCCTGGAAAGAAGACGCCTGATAGTCCGCGAGCCGGAACTGCCCTGGCCAGCTCGCTGTGGGTCCGCAGATTCTGGGTCAGGCTGTCTTGGAAGGCTCCTAATATCAGATATTGGGGCAGGTGGAGCGCGTGGTGGAATGTCGACCATCACTGCTGGAACGGTTCGAGTGAGTGTTGGAGCTGTGGGTGTATTGTTTGCGGGCGGAATGTTGATGATTACTGTTGGAACAGTTACAGTGAGGGATGGAGCTGCGAGTGCACTGTTTGCTGGCAAGGTACCCAGTCCAATGGCGCTGTTGGTGTTGGGACCGTTGATGGCTCCTGGCGCTTGCACGATGGGAAGATTCACTTCCATTCGAAGGTTCTGGTGTATTTGGTCGAGGTTGGTATCGATGTTGTCCATGTTGAGACCACAGCCCTGCGTTGGGCAGTCCCAGGTTCCGAGCTCGAGCCGAGTTAGGAAGCGTGTGCAGTGCTGGATATACACGTCCTTGCAGCCACCAAAACGCATTCGTGGAACTCCTGCACTCCGGAATTAGCCCGGCAGGCATTGCAAATTCGCTGAACTTTCAGACACATTTTTGTCGAGTTAGGAGGTTGGCTCGCGCTGGGGTGAAAGCAGCTTAAGAGAATTTGCAAAGGATCCCATAGGATGACTTGTTTGTGCTGTGGATTCAAAAGGGAAACCGAAACACTTCCTGTTGTTGATGTTGACTGTCACAAGTCGACGAGGTTCCATTGTGCGCCATGATTCTAAGGCTCCGAAAACAAACGATATGAGCTCTGCTCGCGTGCCCGCTTCGCTGCCATGGTAACCATTGCCCAAACTCCTAGCAGATGACGTCCTGTGGGGTGGCCGTCTAAAGGGAGATCTCCTGATAGATAGCTCCATAAGAT